>CAUJNA010002002.1:440685-495685 GCA_963377175.1 Effrenium voratum
ACGTGATCGGCATTGAGAGCGGAAAACACTTCGCTTGCGCTGCATTTGTCAGGACCACTGTTGTAACTATCATTCCTTCTCCCTTACAACGTTTACACGGGTTCGGCTATAACGGCATCGTCCGTATACACCTTTCTACGTGGTTGGTATTACAGCTTGAGGGTTCGGTGCAAAGCGTCCCACGGGACGTCACCTTGCCGTCTCTTGACAGGTTATCAGCCGTAACTACAAGCTCTACACTGGACTGGGAGACAGCTGGTTTATTGCGGGTACAGGGACAATAAAGGAACGATTACCTACACAGTACAATGGCGTCTTCGGCGAGCCCAAGTACTGCAACTTTTGGGAACAGCAGCTCAGAGGGATCCAATGGATTGATGGCTCTTCCTGCGGTGATGGATAAGATTGCAGATTCACAGGATGAACCTGGGAGCGGAGGTTCCGCGCTATTCAGCGACATTTCCACTCCCACAAGATCATGGAAGCAGATCGATGTTCAACAGGAGTCGAAGAAAAGAGAATCCCCACCGAGAAGATCATCATCTTCGCCTGCGACACCGCGGACGTCGCAGAAGGGCGTGAGATCGACATCGAAGGGTGGGAGGTCAAAATCACCCACCAGTGCGGAGTTTCGCGCCGCGATCAAAGAGAAGAATAAGATGGAGGTGGAGATCGGGGAATATCAAAAGACACTTGATGAAATGTCGGCAGCTATGGCGAATCTTCATCAGGAAGATTATGGAAGCACCATCCGGCTCCAGGAGCTGGAGAGACGATGCGAGATTGCTAGCAAGCAGTCGGGACATCTAGTGAGTCACCACCAACACCACATGGCTGAGGCATGGCGCAAGTTTGAGGAAGAAGCCCAACAGATGCGCAAGGTGGAAATGAACGCATTTCAGTACGGGGAGAAGTAAGACATGGAGTCGAATATTATAATGCAACAGATGAGGCAAGCTGAAGGAACTATCATGGAGCAGAAGCGGGAGATTGCATTGATGAAATCCTACATGGCAAGCGAGAAGTCGGCTGCGCAGGAATCAGCTATACGTGCAAACCAGATACACCGTGAGGCTTCACAACAGATATCAGTTTATCAGCAACAGATCAGAGGCATAGAATCTTCTACATCTATCGAGAAGTTCAATGAGGAGGAGATGGTCCAAAGTCTGAAATCACAGTTGGAGCACGCACTCGTCAAGCGCCCCGAGACGTACTCTTTGGAGGACTCCAGGGAACAGCTGATGGCGAGGCTGAATGACGTTACAGTATTTGCGGAACAGGAATCGAAGAGAGCAGATTGCTTGCTTCGCGAAAAAGAAGAGATCGTCAAACAGTATGAGTCCGACGTGTCGATGAAGGGCCAGATGATTGCTGTCGAAGGTGGTCATCGTCAGGATGCGATCTTGGAGTTAGCCCAGGTCAAAGAAGAGAAACAAGAGGAACGGTGCACGATGGACGAGAATTCGAAGGAGGCTGAGTACTGGAGATTGACAGCTAAGGGAATGTACGATGAGTACCTCGAGGAGATGCATGAGCTTCAGGGACAACTGAAGGAAAGAGAGGCGGCGCTCAAGCAAGAAGAGAGTTTTGTACGTCAACTCGATGCTGACAACGAGGAACTACGTGCGCACAAGAAGCTGGAGACACAGGAAGCCTCCAACAGCAAAGATGGACATCGTGAACGAGCAGTAGTGAAACGCGCTGAGGGAGGACCCCAAGCTAATTCAACTAGGGTAGACAAGAAGGTGGCTGGGTCAGTCCCGTCATCGTCTTCAATTCAGATCCCTAATTCGTCGCTGATGCCAGGTTCGATCCTCTTTCCGTCTTTCGGTGATCCAATGATCGATGTACACCTATCCCAGATGCAAGGAGTTGTCGGACATGTCCCACAATCCACTACTGCGAATGGTGGCGGTGATGGAGGGGGAAACAACGGTACTACGCCCCCATTGGATTACGGTGGATTCCCGCCCAATAGGAATGGGCAGGGAGCAGGTCGACGTCAGTTGAGCCTCGCTGGTGGCGGAGGAGGACCTCCGGATGATCCACCCGATGATGAGGATGAGGATGACGACGACGAAGGAGATGAGGAAGACGAGGAAGAAGAAGAGGAAGAAGACGATCGGACCCGGAGGAGACGAAGGAGATCGAGAGATAACCGAGAGATCAAGAATGATCGACCGAGAATCTCGAGGAAAGAGGCCGAGAGAGTATCTATTCCGGCCTGGCCAAAGATCCATCAACTTGATACCTGGAAGATGCAACTGCTGATGAATGTTCTGAGCGCATGTGCAGATCCAGATACCGACGCATGGACGAAATGGCTGGAGCAGGCTCTTGGGTTGAACCCAGACCTGGATTTGCTTAGCGATTCAGGTGGCGACAGATTCGCTACGATAGATATTAAGATGGCCATGGGCATGCAGAGCATGCTGAAACAAGCACCTGACGAAGCCAAGGACGTATACCTCGATGCTACACGACACTCTGAACTACGACATCAACAAGGGGTGATCGTGAAGGGACGAGAGTTGGTGGCATTAGTTATGCAATCATTCAGAACATCCGATAGAACGGATCTTGTCTACCACATCGAGCATTTATTCAACCTTGACTTTCCTGGCGACAAGAACTTGGTCATGTTCAGGAACAAATGGTATGATTTGCTGCTGAAGAGGAGGAGCGAGGACAGACCCAGTAAGCTGGCTCTCAGAGACATCCTTTACAGGAAGATCAAAGGGAGCAAGAAGATGGAGTTCGGCCTCAATGCCTACCATAGACTACCGGACAAGCATCCTCAGAAAACGTATGAATTCTTATTGGCGTTGATCGACTATCAGATCAAGGCAGATCGGGAAGACCTGATGCTTGACATGAAGGAGAGATCGGTCAAGTCGATGATGAAGTCAGGCGGGAAGGATGCGGCTCCAGCAACTGGCAAACAGGAGAACCAGGGTTGCAAGGGCAGAAAGGGGAAACCCGGTGGACCTGATGCCGCTCCTGTGCTCCCAAAAGCCAAGGCAAAGGGCCACGCTGGCAAGAACGGCAAGTCCGACGGTGCCAGCGACAGAGGCAAGAGTCCGGGCGGAAGCAAGGATAACCCCCGCTGGTACCACTTCAAATCGGCGAAGGGGTGCGTGAAAGGGAATGAATGCACTTTTTCCCACAGCAAGAAGACGGAGCACAAGTTGGAGAGTATGTCCAAGGGGAAAGGACAGGGCAAATCCAAATCCAGATCATCGTCACCAAAGAGAGATGATGGAGCATGCTTCGCGTTTCAGAAGGGGAAGTGCGATAGGGGAAGCGCTTGCAAGTATAGGCATGAGCTCATCAAGAACAATTCAGCTCCAGCAACGCCAAATGACAAGGCGCAAGCCAAGTCGAAGGCTGCCGCCAAGGCCGCAGCGCCAGCTATTGCAAGGAGGGCCATCGCAATGCCCGCGATAGTCCTGAAGCAATCGGCTCCTGCGGGGAAGGTAAGCTTCAAGAAGGACGTTGATCAGGTCGAACCGGATGAGGCCGAGACTATCTACCACGAGCACGATGACGACGTGATGAGCGAATCATCGAGATGGTCTGGCGAGTCCGAAATCCCCGAGAAAATGGTGTGGTTCAAGGAAGTGCTCGACGTCGACGAGAATGGGGAGATCACCTACCTCGAAGACGAGAGAAGGCAATGGGAACGAAAAGTGGAATGGTACGGTTATGAGGACAATGAGAATGAGCCTTATCAGTACGTGTACGTCGACGAGAAGAAGTTCAAAAGCAGTGATCATCGAGAATTATCAGCCTATCAAGTCCAACGATCATTGATACGTGCGAAGATACTGAGAGAAGTGGTGGATGATATATACAAGAAGCACTACTTCCCGGTGACCAAGGAGAGCAGCATAATGTTCGAGTATGATCGGAACAAGGACTAGATCAAGGAATCGGCTGTCGACTGGAAGAAACAGCATGGTATGCCGAAGAACGTTTTCGCCATGTCAACGTGCATCAGCAAACGGGTGAAATGGTTGATGGACACCGGATGTGGTCATGATCTCATCGGACGGGCCAAGGCGAAGAGCCTGGGCGTCGACATCGTGAAAGATGACGACGAGATCGTGTTCCAGACCGCGAATGGTTCCACTTCCACATCCGATGTGGCCAAGATAGTCGTGGACGAGTTGGACGAGACTGTCGAGCCGCATGTATTGGATGAGACACCCACGGTATTGTCAGTGGGGAGGAGATGCGTGAAGATGGGTTATGCATTTCACTGGATGCCTGGTAAATTACCTTTTATGGTTACACCAAAGCAAGGATTCGTGCACTTACAAGTTAAGGACGACATCCCTTACCTCGTGAGTGATGGTAAGCTTCGGAGTAACAGGCATCGCCCTACGATAGACGACCTCAAGGAGCACTTTTCGGAAGTATTGGCGATGGTAACGAACGACGAGGCAGATCAGGGAGGTGACGATGAGAACGACGTCACACCCGCCGCTGTCGGTGAGTCCGCAGAGGCCGAGGGCGAACACCACAACGGGGCATTCGACTTCGGGCCACCCGGAGGAGCCGGTCCGGTACGTCCGCCTCCCGTGGCTGAGGAAATACCTGTAGATGTTGGGTCAGTCCCGCATCGACATGGTGATGCCGAAGCTCACTAGGAAGAGGTTGATGAAGATGATCCAGATGCCGGAATCGAAGTAGACGTGTACGAAGGATCATCAATAAAGAGGAAAGTGGGAGTCCTCAAGAAGGACGCCAATTCCATAGCTCATTTGCTTACACACAGGTACCGAAATCCCTTCTGCGAAACATGCGTCAAGGCAAAGATGAGACACTTCAGATCGCGAACGGGAGCATTCAAAAGAGAAGTGAAGACGTTCGGTGACCTGGTGACGTTCGACTTTGTGACGGCATCAGGAGATCAGGAAGTGGAAGGTAGGTATGCGCTCATCATCCGGGACATATATACCGGAATTATCATGGCTTATCCCACCGCGAGAAGAGACACTGACTCCGTCGTCAGGGCTATCAAGCACTTCTGCGGGAGAAGGAAAATCAAGCAGGTATATTCGGATGATGGCCCAGAACTGATCAATGCGTGCGTGGAGCTGAAGCTGAACCACGACCTATCGCTGCCTGGACGACCGCAGAATAATTCCATTGCTGAAAGAACAAATCAATTCATCATTGACCAGACTTCGGCTTGTCTTGTACATGCCGGTCTACCCACGTGTTATTGGGTGCAGGCCATCACCACTCTGTGCCACCTCATGAACATCGAAGAGGTGAATGGATCGAGTGCATGGATGAGACTGCATGGCGAGGAGTTCAAGGGCGAGAAGATACCTTTTGGTGCGCTAGTGGACTTCAAGCCGAGCGAAGCACGAGGGGGAAAGAGGGAGAAGTTCGAGCCGAGAGGGTAAACTGGTATATTTGCTGGATATGTGTTGAGCACCGGTATGCATTGGGCAAACAAGTATCGTGCTTGGGCACTTACTGCATTTGCGGGTGCAGAGCTGAACATCAAGAAGGCAAAGGTTCCACCTCGGTTGAGAATGCCACATCAGACGGAGAGGATGATTCTGAAATCTCCTCTGACATTCCCAACACAACAGAAATACAAGGTTGCCAACGAGACTTTGGAAGGAATAGAGATGTCTATCGATGCAATCGGTCTGGATGCACGTGACCGCCTGATCGAGGATGAGGACTACGAGCCTGAATTGAAGGAGATGGACACTCTAAGGGCGATGAGAAGGTTGCGAAATCCGACCTTCCACACGTGTCAGTTGGACTACCCGGGGATGGCATCACGTACGTCAACGACGATGGCAAGGAGGTTAAGATCGACAAGGCCGGAAGACCGTATCCTGTCGGGAAGGATGGATTCAGGCTAATGAAGACGTGGAGACCTCCGGAGTTCACTCCTGAAGAATGGAAGATGATGAGTAAATATTACACCAAGGAAGAGAAGGCCGAGTTGAAGGGCGGTGGCAAAAAGAAAGAAGAAGATCCCAAGGGTAAAGAGTCTGAGATTTCCGCGCCGGCAGAGGCACGGACATTACAGATGCCCGGTGGTAAGAGAATTCGAGCGATGCTTCGGAACCGCTGGGGTGGAGTAGAATGGCAGTACAATTGGGGATTGCGGAAGAACATATCAAAGATCAAGAACCCAATGGATGGGAAGCACTTGGCTGAGCTTGAATGGGTCAGGATTGTTGTTAATCCTGTCGACGGGTTGGTTGTTCTCATGGATTCCAAACAGTCCCAAGACGTCTTGAGACGAAACGTTCAGCTTGAGAAAGAATTTGAGTGTCTGGTGGTAATTTATGCCTGGAAGTTCAAGTCTGAGGAGCGATCAAAGTCGACTCCAAACTGGACGAAGGCGGTTGCATCAGTCATGGAGAGTCATAAAGACGAAGCTGAGACGGCATCGGGGACGGATCCATCGGTCGACGAATCGACGGATATTACCTGGTATGAATGGGAGGAGTCTGCTGAGGTAGTTTCTGGAAAAGTGCCACTCGCAATGCCTGCGATAGGCGAAGACGGTGAAGCCAAGAAGTACCCATCGATGCCGTGCGTGACTTCTGAGCGAATACAGCACAGAGAGAAAGCTGCGAAAGTTGTACGATTCTTCGACGCTTTAGTATCCAGGCCGGTAGGCCGGAAAGAGATGTTGACTAACCCGATGCGTTGGCATCGATGAAGAAAGAATGGTCGGGATTAATCGACCAGGGCGTCTTCGATCTTGGCGCGGTACGTGAATATGACGCTGTAGCCAAGGAGGCAAAAGCTAAAGGTGAAGAGATACACATGGCTCGCGCACACGGCATTTGCGTTGAAAAGCACTCACAGTTGCCTGTTGGTGATCCTAAGAGGAAGTTCAAGGGTAGAGGCGTGTTGCTGGGGAACCAAGTGAAGAACCAAAGCTTTGAGGCTGCGATGTTTCAAGATTTGGGGAACTCTCCTGCTTCATTCGAAGCCTCGCGTTGGGCGGATTTTCTGGGTTGTCATGATGGCTGGGATGTGCAGATGGCCGACGCTGTTCAGGCGTACATACAGGCCACCTTGAGAGGCACGCCGTGTTGGATTGAATTGCCACCGGAGGCTGTGCCAAGTGAATGCAAATGGGATAAGTACAGAAGACCAGTCGTCCCGTTGAGGAAGGCGCTGTACGGACACCCAGATGCGGGAACATTTTGGGAGCAGCACTGCGATGAGTCGGTGCGTGCCGTTGGTTTTGAGCCCATCGGCGAAGAATGGCCTTCAGTGTACATTCACGAAAAGCTCCAGCTTGTTCTGGTTGTGTATGTCGACGACTTCAAAATGGCAGGGCCGCAGAAGAACCTTGCCCAAGGGTGGAGCATGTTGCGTACACGTTTGAAGATTGAGCCCGAGACTGGACTTGACATGTACCTTGGTTGCAATCAAAGCAAGGGAAACGTCACTCTCGGGAACGGACACCGAGTAACAACGGTGACCTATGACATGGAACAGTTCCTACGTTCCTGTGTCGACCGCTATCTTGAAGTGGCGGGCGACGTGAAGTTGAATAAGGTTGTCACCCCTGAGTTGCATGAAGAAACAAAGAATCACGTCTCACGGAAGCCTGCCAGAGAGGGGCCGTCAGTCGTGTGCAATTGGTGTAACAATCTTGTGCCCACCGACGGTTCTGCCACAGTGCCGGACCAACGGGGAGGGACTCCTGAGTTGGCCATGAAGGAGCCCGTGCGTGGACACCTTGCTCCGCATGCCGCTAGCGTACTGATGAAGTTGCTGTACGGTGCGCGGATTGCTCGCTTCGATTTGTTGCGGCAAGTGAATCGCCTGGCACGGAATGTGCTAAGACCAGCCGCAGGAGTTACAGACAAGATATAGAGGTTACACAAATTTAACGGAACTTGCATCTACTTATAACTAACTTCGCAACAGATACAAACAGTTATCCGCAGGTAGTAAGTTCGCAAAAAAAGATACACAAAGTTAGAAAAACTTAGAAAAAGTTATAAAAACTTGAAAAAAGTTACAAAAAGTTACAAAAAGTTATCGGAGAGCAAAAAACACACGTTGTGGTCAGCACATAATTGCAGAAAACAAGCAGCGCCTAGATACGAAAGCGGTCGAAAAAAGAGTAAAATCTTTCAAGGATCCGCCAATGAACGCTGTCAAAACTCTCTAGCCGCTCAAGACTCTCCACGCTGTCGAAACTCTCCGAAACTCTCCAGCCGCACAATTTTTCTAAGACAGCCGTCGTCGAGTCCGTCAAATCAACACTAGCAGGTTGCCATCCACCTCTCTCCAATAGGCAGGGCAGAGCCATTTACAGGAGTTCAGCTGACGCCACGCCTTACAACTTGTGGGCTCAAAAGAAGGCACGCCGGGCATCTCTTGAACCACGCGTCGAAAAAATCGCACCTAGACATTCAATCACTTCGCCGCGGCGACGAAATGCTTCAAGCATGATGCATTCAGACGCCAGCAGCAGCAGCTGCCCCGGCTCCCAGAGCCCAAGGGCGCGTTTTTTTGGGGTTGGAGACAAGTGAAGGCAGTCAAAATCTGGGCTGACACATTTTCAGCGGGCCCCTTGTCAGAATTTTCTGAGTTTATTCCAAATTTTCTGAACTCAGCAAATGGAAACAAGTACTTGGCAAGCCTCAAATTCAGAATTTTTCTGAATTTATTCAGAATTTTTCTGAATTTATTCAGAATTTTTCTGAACAAATTCAGATTTTTTCTGAACTCAGCAAATGGAAACAAGTACTGGGCAAGCCTCAAATTCAGAATTTTTCTGAATTTATTCAGAATTTTCTGATTTATTCAGAATTTTTAGAACTCAGTAAATGGAAGCAAGTACTGGGCAAGCCTCAAATTCAGAATTTTTCTGAATTTATTCAGAATTTTTCTGAACTCAGTAAATGGAAACAAGTACTGGGCAAGCCTCAATTCAGAATTTTTCTGAATTTATTCAGAATTTTTCTGAACTCAGTAAATGGAAACAAGTACTGGGCAAGCCTCAAATTCAGATTTTTTCTGAATTTATTCAGAATTTTCTGAATTTATTCAGAATTTTTCTGAACTCAGTAAATGGAAACAAGTACTAGGCAAGCCTCAAATTCATAATTTTTCTGAATTTATTCAGAATTTTCTGAATTTATTCAGAATTTTTCTGAACTCAGTAAATGGAAACAAGTACTAGGCAAGCCTCAAATTCAGAATTTTTCTGAATTTATTCAGATTTTTTCTGAACTCAGTAAATGGAAACAAGTACTAGGCAAGCCTCAAATTCAGAATTTTTCTGAATTTATTCAGAATTTTCTGAATTTATTAGTACTGTAGACAAGCCAGTATTTCATAACCAATGGATCCCCTCAAACCCTTCTGACCAAAACTCTCTATCTCTCAAATCTCAATCCCTGTAGCTCTCAAATGAGTTGTGCACGTCAAGCTCTCACCACTCTCGATGTCATGCAAATGTTTCTGCTGGAGTTTGGTGTGTTTGAGAGTTTCTGAATTTGAATCTTGAACAACTTCCTTGCTTGCAGATTCACTGACGCTCGAGTCACACACCATGCAAATGTTTCTTGAGAGTTTGGAGAGTTTAAGAGTTTATGAACTTGACTGACCAGCTTCTTGACTTGCAGATTCATCGACGATGCGCGCGGCTCAGATCTAATTTTTGCTCGTAGGGTATCCCGTCCTGGCAAGGCTATGGATCGTACAATTCCGTTGTCTGATGGGACGGTGGATGGGTATAGCCCTCAGTGGCAGAGGCTGATATGGATCAAGATCATCGAGATGGAGAATGCCCTTCGAACAGCTGATAGCAAAATCAAGAAGTTGGAGAAAAAGGTGAAGGTGTTGGTCTACAAGCTGAAAAAGAAGAAATTGCGTTTGAGAGGTGCTAGGCTTGCGCTAGTATGAGCCAGCTTCGATCCAAAAATACTTCATGTGCTTACTTGAGAGTTTCGTTGCTGATTTGAGAGTTTAGTTGCTGACTTGAGAGTTTATAGAGAGTTTGTGAACCTCTCAAGTTTTGTGGCATTGACTGACTCTCAAACCAGCCCTCAAACAAACTCTCAATCAAACTCTCAAACTCTCAAGGCTCTTATCCCACTCTCAACCCTGAAAACTTTCATAAGCTCTCACGACGTTCCAGGTTCTTATCAAACTCTCAAACCCTGAAAACTCTCATAAACTCTCAAACCTTCAGACCACTCTTAAACTCTCAAGACTTTCCAGGTTCTCATGCATCAACTCTTAAACCATGAAAACTCTCATGAGCTCTCAAACCCTCAAAACTCTCCAAGCAAAACCCGCGTGATGAGACAAAGGATCCTTTCATTTGAGCCGCTTTTTTGCACTCTCGCCAAGCAACGACGTAAGCCCGCTATAGCACCATGATGGCTCAAACTCTCAACAACTCTCTCACAAAATCGCAGCCGAGGCCAACGCTGGCTGCACCCATTTTGCGCAAAACTCTCATCAGGCTGCTACGAAAACATTGCGACATGCAAAGCACAGTATACGTGGCGATCAACGAAAACCGACCTGAAAAAAACACGAAAAAGTTATAAAAAGTTAGCAAAACTTATCAAGAGTTACACACACTTAACTTGACTTAAAAATCCACTATCGAGACTTATATCTAGTTGTGAAAACTTAATAAAAACTTACCATAACTTAAAAACAAATAGCAAGTCCAATAAACGATTATATGTCCCCGCAAGTGTTGGAAATGACTATGCCCGAGTTGACCTAGTTGCCGAGCACTTGCCGAGCGCTTGCCGCCCGGTTGCCGCCTACTTGCTAACTGCTATAACTTGTCGGCAATCGCCGCGGCTGGTCTTAGTGCATAGGTGGACTGACTCCGATGATCGGGGTTTGCATCACTTGATGTGCTATGTGCATCATACTAAACATTGGCGCATGGTCGGTTGGGTTGGAGACCCTATGGATGATGTGCACTTGGCCTTGTATGCGGACGCTGACTTTGCGGGATGCATTGACTCGCTGCGTTCCACCTCCGGTGGACACTTGAATATACAAGGGCCTAATACCCGGTTTCCGTTGTCTGGCAGCTCTAAAAGACAGGGTTGTGTGAGTCACTCCACTCCCGAGGCCGAGATAGTTGCGGCCGATGTTGCCATGAGATCGATGGGTATGCCCGCTCTCAAGCTGGTAGAGCGGATTCTCAAGAAGTCACCGAACTTTGTGTTCTATGACGATAACAAGGCTATGATCGGTGTCGTGCGATCGGGGAGAAACCCCACGATGCGCCACCTTGAGAGAAGCCATGGTGTTAGCATTTCGTGGATGCATGAGATGTTCACACGTGATTACATGTACTTGGCGTATGAGGTCACCGACAGGATGGCGGCCGACATTTACACCAAGGCGTTCAATGATGGACGAAAATGGAAGCATGCATGTTTGCAGATTGGTCTACTCGACCCGAGCTTGCTGTCTGACCCGGATACCCTCAAGGCGCTCACACCTACGTGTGATCCCATAAAGGGGACCATGCAGACTGCTTCGGGGACAGTTGACGGAGTTCCAACATTTCCGTACACACACATTCCGATCATGCCCCCAGACCTGTGGTGGTCTGGATTAACATCCAAAGAGGGATTGCATGAGCATGAAGGACATGATCCGGTTGTTGTTGCCAAGGGACCCAGATTGATGCGTGTGAAACCTCCACTCGCGGTTATGACACCGTTTGGGAGCAAGTGGCTTCGTTCCACTTGGTTTCTGAAGAATGGGTCATGGCTCAAAGTTGAGGATAGAGTTGACCCGGGGCTACAATGTGTGCGAATTGATGGTTGGGTTGAACGCGCAGTTTGGCAGTTTCATCCCGTACCGGTCGCTGCACCGGCGCGGGAACGGTCTCCACGACCACGACCAATTCACGTCGGGTCCGGGGATGTTGACATGCAGTCCGTGCTGGCCGCATTTGTTGAAGAACTGTCGAACGAGCGCATAGAGTTGAAGTGTGTTAACGACCTTGCTTTGGAAACGTTGCTCCGATTGAAATTGCTCATGCGTTGTCTGCATATCAATCACGAGCAGCTTGTCCCTGGTCGTTGTTTTGTTCCGTATCGCATTGCGGTGAAGCACAAGCCACAGTTAGCGCCGGGTATTGAACTCGCGATGGTCAAACATGACGGTGGTGTGCTTCGCGCTCCTGTTCATGTCTCGCTTCCTGGTATGAGAACTCGCACAGTCGTCACTCTTTACAGTGTTGACTTGGCTCGGCCTATCGTGCTGATGGCATGTTCCGAACCACGTAACTGGTTCACTGCTCTTGCCCGCCATGACGGGCCGCAGGTTGTCACCATAACTCTGGTTGATGACTTACTGAGCGAGTACGGGGGGAGAATCGCCAGACATGTGCTTACCAAACCTTCCGATTTGTTGTTCTTCGCCGGGCCTTGCACGGGGGGATCATCATGGGCACGCCTCAACAAGACTCGCGGAATTGACACCGCAGAGAAAATCGAGGCCAAACAAAGAGAATTTTGGAGATTGTTTGAACGGTTCGTTGAAATTAAACGGCATGCCATGACAAAACGAGCTGCGATTTTGTTTGAGTTGCCTGGAAGTTGTGATTATTGGAAAGATGAGAGACTGCATGAGGTTGTGCATGATGGGACTAGTCACGAGTTTGATGGGTGTCGCTATGGCTTGAAACAAAGATATGCAAAGAAACCCATGCCAATCAAGAAACCATGGAGAGTTGTATCATGGAACTTTGAACTTGGTGGCTCGTTGTCTAAGAAATGCAATGGAAACCATGAGCATGGACCTTGTGCTGGTCGTGAAACCAAAGAAACCCAGTTGTACACGTCAATAATTGTGGGTGTGATCCTTCGCCGTTTTCGTGCTCGAGCAAGGTGCCTCAAGCCGGCACCGTTGAGACTCGCTCTTGCTTGCATTACGCGAGGGAGATCGCGGAAGCACCAAGCTACTGCGAGTCTGCACCACCCCAACTGCACAACCGAGGTGCTGGGTCAGTCCCGAACCTCTGGTGCATACGGGGAGCTGGGTCAGTCCCGAACCCCAAGCTTCAAGGAGGAGTTGGACGAGTTCATCACCTCAATCTGAAACTGGGATTGTATTGGGACAATTCCGTGGCTTCATTTGCAGCTGCTTATTTTGGGTTTTCCTGGGTCTGGAGAATATCATCAAGATGACTGCCAATCCGAATGTCGTCAATACGAATGAGTTCTTCTGCGTGCCTGTCGGGAAATCTAGGCAAGCAGCAATCTTCTTGGGAAATTTGGTGAAGAACGCCATCGAGGAAGGCAAGAGGATACCCAAGAGGATGGAGGTGAGCAGCGACCTGGGTATGTGCGTGAAGTGGATCGAGGACATAGGCGTCCCCGCTATTTATGCATACTCTGCGTACTATTCTGCCAAGGGCCGCGGGATGATGAAAGGTGAAGGGCAGTCTATGAGGGTTGCCTTAGAGTTCATCAGCAAAGTTTTCGGACAGCTTTCTGCCGACGAATGTATGCTTGGATGGAGGGAATTCTGCAGCAAGGGAAAGAAGATCGTGTCGGCGCTGAACCAACTTTGCGGTGAGGCAACGATGCTAGCGAAGAACCCCGAGTTGCTCGACGTAACCAAGTATTGCATAGAAGGGGCGGATATGTTGAGATCAATCGCGAACATCTGGGATCTCGCATTAGGCGTGGCCGAGGACAACGATGAACGGTCGTTCAAAGCAGCATTCCACCAGAACACCCCGGTTGGGGAGGTGTACAAAGAATTCATCAGCGACGAGTCATCTAGGGCATCGTCATCGAGAAGGTGGAGGAGCTCCGAGGAGTTCCAGACGACTGCAGAGTTTGAGAGGCACGATCGGAGAATCGCAAAATACAGGGATCGAAACTGGGGGAAAGTGTTCACGTTGAGCGTGATCAAGGCTCCCAAGATCGACTTCTACGGTCGTGGTTCCAAGGACGACTACCAGAAGAATTGGGACCTTGGGTTGGTCTACCAGAATGAGCTGCATGCATCGATGAAGAACCTCGCATATGCACTGAGGAGGGATGAGAATGCCAGCCAGAACAACCTATTGCGCTGGATGATCTGTGGGTCAACCCCCAGTGACATCTCTGATGCGTGCATCGGGCGGTCAATTCGCTCATGTGCGTATCTTCATCATGAGGAGATTGCAGCCATTGCTCGGTGAGAAGGACTCCAAAGATCAGTCGTATACAGCTTATTTCCGTCCAGACAAAAGGGAGCTGAACGATCTCTACCGGGAGATCGAGTACGCCAGGGATTTCCTGTGGTGCATCGATATGATCTACAAGTAAGGTCCGGCAGAGCCGGGGGGCGGAAGTTTCAAAGCAGTGAACAACTATAGTTTGGAGAACTGTCCTTGGCCCCTTGCTTCTCTCCCTCTCTCTCTTTTTCTCTCTTTCTCTCTTTCTCTCTTTCTCTCTTTCTCTTTCTCTTTCTGTTTCTCTGTCTCTTTCTCTCTCTTTCTATCTATCTCTCTAGCTATCTCTATATCTGTTTATTGATCTATCTATCTACCCATCTTTCTCTGCACTTAAAAGTTGCGATGTTCAATCCCCGAAAGTTGACTTCGCGTACTACTTTCGTACTTAAAAGTTGCGATTTTCGAGCCCCAGCTGCGAAACTGGACTTCACGTACTACTTTCGTAGTTAAAAGTTGCGATTTTCGAGCCCCAGCTACGAAAGTGGACTTCGCGTACTACTTTCGTACTAAAAAGTCGCGATTTTCGAGCCCCAGCTGCGAAAGTGGACTTTGCGTACTACTTTCGTACTTAAAAGTTGCGATTTTCAAGCCCCGGCTGCGAAAGTGGACTTTGCGCACTACTTTCGTACCCCCAGCTACGAAAGTGGACTTCGCGTACTACTTTCGTACTAAAAAGTCGCGATTTTCGACTACTTTCGTACTTAAAAGTTGCGATTTTCAAGCCCCGGCTGCGAAAGTGGACTTTGCGCACTACTTTCGTACTTAAAAGTTGCGATTTTCAAGCCCCAGCTGCGAAAGTTGACTTCGCGTACTACTTTCGTACTTAAAAGTTGCGATTTTCGAGCCCCGGCTGCGAAAGTTGACCTTGCAAAAATGCTGCGCCTGCCACCAAATCTGTGCTTGACCTTGCTAAAGTGCTGCGCCTGCCACAAAATCTGTACTTGACCTTGCGAAAGTGCTGCGCGTGCCACGAATTTTGCACTTGACCTTGCGAAAGTGCTGCACCTGCCACAAATTCTGTACTTGACCTTGCGAAAGTGATGCGCCTGCCACGAATTTTGTACTTGACCTTGCGAAAGTGCTGCGCCTGCCACGAATTTGGCACTTGACCTTGCGAAAGTGCTGCGCCTGCCACGAAATTATACTTGACCTTGCGAAAGTGCTGCGCCTGCCACGAAATCTATACTTGACCTTGCGAAAGTGCTGCGCCTGCCACGCAATTCAAACCTTGCGAAACCTTCGCGCGGCCGTGCCAATGGGCCCGTCTCCGAGACCGTTCCGCGACCGTTCCGAGACCGTTCCGAGACCGTTCCGAGACCGCCTCCGTACAGGCGTCGCAGCCGAGGTGGTTTGCGCACAGTCCGGAAGCCCAATTCACGCACAGCGCCAACGTTTTCTGCATCTTGCCATCCCCCAGCTCGCAGAGAGTGGACGCAGCACCTTGCGAAAGTGCTGCGCCTGCCACGAAATCGATACTTGACCTTGCGAAAGTGCTGCGCCTGCCACGAAATCTATACTTGACCTTGCGAAAGTGCTGCGCCTGCCACGAAATCTATACTTGACCTTGCGAAAGTGCTGCGCCTGCCACGCAATTCAAACCTTGCGAAACCTTCGCGCGGCCGTGCCAATGGTCCCGTCTCCGAGACCGTTCCGAACCGTTCCGAGACCGTTCCGTTCCGAGACCGCCTCCGTACAGGCGTCGCAGCCGAGGTGGTTTGCGCACAGTCCGGAAGCCCAATTCACGCACAGCGCCAACGTTTTCTGCATCTTGCCATCCCCCAGCTCGCAGAGTGGACGCAGCACCTTGCGAAAGTGCTGCGCCTGCCACGAAATCGATACTTGACCTTGCGAAAGTGCTGCGCCTGCCACGAAATCTATACTTGACCTTGCGAAAGTGCTGCGCCTGCCACGAAATCTATACTTGACCTTGCGAAAGTGCTGCGCCTGCCACGCAATTCAAACCTTGCGAAACCTTCGCGCGGCCGTGCCAATGGGCCCGTCTCCGAACCCGTTCCGACCCGTTCCGAACCGTTCCGAGACCGTTCCGAGACCGCCTCCGTACAGGCGTCGCAGCCGAGGTGGTTTGCGCACAGTCCGGAAGCCCAATTCACGCACAGCGCCAACGTTTTCTGCATCTTGCCATCCCCCAGCTCGCAGAGAGTGCTTGCGAAAGTGCTGCGCCTGCCACGAAATCTATACTTGAGAAAGCTATCTACGTGTTAAGCTGGCTATATGTCAAAGCTATCTATCTGTCATGCAAGCCTATTGGAAAGCTATCTATCTGTCAAGCTAGCTATATGTCAAAGCTATCTATCTGTCATGCAAGCCTATTGGAAAGCTATCTATCTGTCAAGCTAGCTATATGTCAAAGCTATCTATTTGTCATGCAAGCCTATTGGAAAGCTATCTATCTGTCAAGCTAGCTATATGTCAAAGCTATCTATCTGTCAAGCTAGCTATATGTCAAAGCTATCTATTTGTCATGCTAGCTACCTGTCATAGCTATATGTCAAAGCAGCTAGCTCATTTAGTTCCAGTACTACGGAAGTTTCTTGTTAAACTTCCTTTGATGAGTCGAAGCTGCCTGCGATGAACATCAACTCCATCAGTTTGGCACCGCACGCGGCCGACAGGGCCGCTGAGAACCAAGATCGGCGCAAGTGGGTAAGCTGGATGAAGGAAATCGAGAAGAAGGCCGAGAAGGACGTCATGATCGAATTCTTCCAGAATAAATACTGCACGATTCATGAAATCGAGAGGGAACTGGAGAAGTACCCCGAGGATTTCGTGGTTGGGGAAGAGCCGACATGGTGGGTGATGGGCTCATCGAAGACGGAGCCGCCGCGGAAGACGGAGCGACAGCAGAAGTCGGCATCAAGCTCCGGGCAAAGGAGTCAAACCGCTGGTGGGTCAGTCCCCCAGCCGGGAGCTCCAAGTGGGGGGTCGCAAGCCAGCGATGCTGTCAAGATCGACAACGAGATCATCGACTCCATTTTCCGAATGAACTCTGGCGGTGACGACGACAGATGGGTAATTATCAACCCAACTGCTGGACATGATACCTACACTTCATTCGAAGGGGGTATTACTTTGGGCGGCGCGACTGTCAATGTGAAATTCAACATAGACAACAATACAGGGTACCCAATCATACAAACTGTATTTGGGCCGTGTCTTGCAGAAGGCAAGAACGCAACATATTGGGAGTGTATGCTGAGATGCCTGACCTCTTCGCTATTGCACTTCGAGGAGAAGACCAGCGCGGAGAAGATCATTCTTTCCTATGTTGGGAAGGGAAATGCGGCATGGCTACAGCTGTATGCTTTCTTGTGTGCCCAAACAGGATGCTTGATTACTGGACGCCTTCCGGGCGCCAAAGCCATCAACGCGTTGATTCAGGCGGAGAAGAACCCGGACAACGCACCTGGACAGTTGAACCGGATTATCAATAGGCAGAAGAGGAGCCCCATTGGCGAGGCGACGATTCGCGACATGATGATCCACAAGAAGAGCTTCTTGGTCCTGGATTGGCCCCTGAGGGCCGTCAACTCGAAAGGGAGCACGAAGACCTTCCAGATGATGGTCAACGAACAGGGATGGACAAACATCGAGGAGAGATCATACTATGGGTCGAGTGAGCAAGTCTCCTCACCCAACGACACGTTGAATATCATCTCCCGATTGCAGAAGCTGGATAAGCTCATCGCTGAACGACGGAGGCGAGACATGGATGACTCACCAATGTCGGTGCACATTTGGATGTCGCTATATGATTGGGTGTGCATGAGAGGATGCGGATGGCAGGTGACCGCCAACCCCATCATCGACTCCCTGCAGAAGGCGATATCTGACCTCGTCAACACATGCAAGGGCCTGGTCGTGGTGTGCGTGAATCGCGATGTTGCTTTCCATGGTGGAAGAGGGGACTTGGGGACGATCGCCAACAAGGTTAGCGAGATCTGCAAGGCGGCAGGCGCGCTGGTGACCGAGAACGATCGCCTGTGGCGCGTGGTCCATGCGCTCACAGGAAAGAACTACAAGATCCCTGGGAGCTCGAACTTGCAACATTTCCTCCTGAAGCGACTGCTGATTGAGAAATCCATCGATGCGGTAGCACCAAGCAACGCGTTTGTGCGTGAACTGGAGGAGACGTGCATAAACGAGCCCGACCTTCGATTCAACATCCCGAAGAACATGGAGGAGTCGAAGGTGAAGTTCGAGTACAAGCCGACCTTCACTGCACAATCGAAGAGGAAACAAGAACAGCAAGATGAAGGACACGGCGAACAGGATGCTTTTGGAAAAGCCGATGTCGGCGATCCACGTCTTCGATGGTATACGGTCACGGAGCTCAGCAAGTTTATCTGCGAACTTTGCGCTAAAGAGATGCAGATGAGCAAGTCGAAGGTGCTCGGACCGAACTCGAAGTTCAATCCCACTTCTTGCGTGAACTGTTGCGCGAACTGGAATGCGGACACGAACGGTATTGCGAGGTCTATCGAAGGGAAGAAGCTGTACACGCGCCTCTTCGCGGAATGCGTGGTTGCAATCCCTGACCTTCAAAACCTCATGGTGGACGTCAACAACACCCAGGCCATGATCACGATTATACGGGAGCTCGCGTATTCTAAACTGAAGAAGGAGCTTTCCCACGTGGGCTTCGTGAGCATGACAGTGGATCAAGCAGCGCAGTTCTACAACAACGGTCACGGGAAGCAATTGTGCGCATCCCGGGATGTGATCGTGTGCAAGAATTCCGAGGGAGTCGAGGAGAGAATGTCCATCTTCATGATAGACAAGGATCTCGGCAACGTGGCCTATTCCTCCTGGATCAAGAGCGTGCTCGACCAAGGGACGATGTATGAACTCCTGGGACAAACTACAAACGAGGAATCCCTGGGAGACGTCGTCGAGATGGTATTGGGGTTCTTTGAGGTGATGTCGTACTTCCAGCACGAACTACCGCTGTGGAAGGATGTATGGAAGATCAAGAGGGAGTTCGAGCAGTCAATCGTACGACACCTCGCCGGGAACGTGACCCACACGACGGGCCAGAACCGAAAGCGGAACAAACCTTCCGCACAACTCGGGGCGCCCACGAAAGAAGTGCTGGACATCATGAACAAGGCTAAGCCCAGACACCCGCGATCCCTGATAACCGAGCCTGCTGCCCAAGGGTCCAAGAGAAAGGCAACGGAGGGCGAAGGTGACGGTCTTGGTCAAGCACCAGACCCGAGCCGAAGCTCTCAGCCCAACGCTGAGAAGGAAGAAAAGAAGCAGCGAGTGATCGACGGGCGGAGAGCGGCACTAGGATTCCTGGAGTCAATGGAGAAGTGCATGGGAGAAATGGGAATCTGCAAGAAGTGCGCGAACCTGGCCCACGATGGCGACTGCAAAGACGTTGAGGAGGCTGCTGGAAATGAGAAGGCGATGAAGGTGCTCCGTGAGCTACTCAGCAGTGACCCTGTTTCATCAGATGAAGACATGGGGGATACGGAGGAGCCGTCCTCATCAACGTCCAAGGAAAGAAAGAGAGGAGGACAAGCAGGGAAAGAAACAATTGAGATGTATAGCTATACCATCAACTTGGTGGAGATGGCTGACACGGCAGAGGGAGGAGAGCTACAATGTGGTGGCGTGGACCTCACCTACAACCCGTGCGGGGACAACAGGACATTCAAGAAGACGCTTGAGATGGGATGCGACACCATCCCGTGCTACATCCCGAAGTATGGCGACGTGAGTGATGTGCACTTGCCATGGGCGTATGCGTCCATCGTTGACCCCAATACTTTCCCAAAGGTGCAATCCTTGAGCAGGTGGACGTGATGCAACTTGGCAAGAGTGTCAACTTCTGCGTTGCTCCTTTCGACGGTGCTCCACTATGCAGGATTGGTGATGATCGCTCGGTATTTGCTACAAGGGACCAAGCAAACCAGCTATCACACGACCTATGCAGAGTCCTTCGACACAAGATCGGCAGCTGCCGAGGAAGTGCTTTCAGGTGCGACGAGGGTGGATGGGTCGACATTGATGCAGTCATTGACGACCGGAACAACGACATATTCCCACCATACACCACGAGAGCGAAACGATACATGGGCATCATGGAGGTGATCAAGTGGCAGGAGTCCGGAAGCAGAAAATCGAGATTCCAGGTTCTGGCAGCAAGGTTTCCAAGCATCATGAACCCGAATGACACCAGGGCGGCCAGGGAAGAAATGGCCAAAGCCGGCATGGTTCGGGACGACATCGACAGGATGTTCAACAGATGCGATGGATGGTACAGACCTTGGTGCATCCGAGTCACAACTGGTCACAGTGATTTTGGATTCATGAGCTCATCCGCACTGGCAAATAGGTATTCCGCAAGAATGGGTGATTCTCTCGGAGGAGCATTCCATGTGACGTATGTGGAAAATCTGCCAAGCATCGTACGCTGTGGGTTAGTCCCCGGCGGAATCGATGGCGGCAACAGGCTAGCACTGCACTTCGGAGCGTTTGCTCCATGGGATGAGATGAACGTGGCGACGAAGACGACGCTGCGGAACGTAAGGAAGGGGGATCCGATTGCGATCATCTACATTCCCAGTGCAACCCTCGCGCGGTATGGAGCTGGAGTCGCGGCAAATGGGACATTCATGGTCTTTGACGTGATCCCGTTCTATGAGGTCAAGTCCATTTGGATTGGCAAAAGCAACGGAGGGAAGTGCCTGGAGTACGCTGACATCAAGAGGGCGTACTCGAAGTGTGTGGAGAACGAGATTTGCCCTGGCTTCGTCAACTCATCCCAAGAGTCGGCTGCGATGTTCCTCCAGAACGTCACAAAGATCAGCGAGAGGATGCCGGAGACTGAGACAGGTGCCGATAATCTGCACTACATCGTTGACATGGTTAATCGTGCCTGCGAACTCTATCGAAACAACAAGATGGAGGAGTTCAACGCACAGGTCAACGAGGTCCGGGACGAAATCAGCAAAGTCGTCATCCTGAATGATGAGACATGGGAAGGACTGAGGTGCCGGATATGTCCATCATGTGCGACCGCGATCCCCACCTGCTTCTGCTTATGCCTGGAGTGCGAGGCACAACTGATCTCCATCGGAAGATACTACATTCACATCAACTCCGATGACGAGGAGGACAACCAAAACCCCAACGTCTCTGGAGATGCCAGGCGTGCACAGGAAGAAGCTAACCACGATGCGGCAGCACAGGAGGATGAAGACGAAGCGGAGGAAGTTCCGGGAGAAGATGACGACATGGACACGCAAGGATATACATCCGGCTATGCGTCAGAAGAAGAAGACAGCGGTTGGCATTACCGCGACACCGATCTGGCGTCACGGGACATTATAAGTTCCCAACGGATGGCGATCTGCCTTGACGAGCCGCGTGAGGCTCAGTACATGGCAGGATTTATCGCACTCCAGCTGTCCAAGATGTGGGGGATGTTTGAAGGTGGTGAGGAGAGAACGATGAATGCCGGACTCGAAGGGAGGCCGGGCTGCCCTTATCACAATGACTTCAAGAGGTACCCCAACATCACCGATCAGGATCAGGAAGGTATACTCTTACCATCAACAGCGAAGAAAATTTCTCAGTCGGAGAATGTTCGGACGAGATCCTTCCGATCGGTTGAGGAGCGTGAAGATTATATTCGTATGATGGTGTGCAAATGCGAGGGACTTTACACATTCTACAAGCTGTGGATTGCAGCGAGAATCCTCGATGTCACCAAGGAAGAAATGAAGCTCCTGGTCAAGGACCGAGTGCACCCGGTGGGTGATATTATTTTCAGATGTTTTGCACTGGCTTTCAACTGTAAGTATATATCATTCGTGAGGGATGGCCTGAACCTTGGCAAGAATGGTTACACGGTCAACGTGAGCGCCATCATCTCGGCCATCGACCCGAACAAGTGCGACACACCCCTGCTGGATTGGTGCCTTCGGAAAGGGCACTGGTTGCCAGAGGATCACAACAAGAAGTGTGTCCGGGCACGAGAAGCCCAGAAGAACTTGGACGAGGAGTTCCGTCGACGTACCCATAGGCTGTCCATTGGGGACAGGTATGCTTCGTGAAGATGCTGATTGCGGTACGATGTGGGTCAGTCCCCATCTGTTACTTGCGTCACATCGACACTGTTTCGGTGGAACGACTTATGTCATGATTTATATTCATGTGTCCAAGATGACTGGATGTGTACATGGTTACATATTCCGATGACTATGACGCTCTGGATATTCATGGATGGAACTATTACCTTATAGATGATATCTTTTCATTATTTATGCATTGTCCATGGTATCTGGAATGGCTATGATTTGCATTGATTACTCACCGATGTTTCTTTGCCGGAAATATGCAGACCGATCACGAGCAGGCCCCTCTGGTGGACTTTTGTGGCCAACCCATTTATGGATGACAGCTGCGCGATGCGCAAATGCGGCAGCTGGATTGTTCGTTGGTGGTCAAATGACGTGACGATTGTGTATTGTATACACCTGCATATGGAAGTGTGCTTCGATTGGTGGATGAATGTTTCACTTTTCGTACAATCGAACCCGGCATGTTTCACAGCGAATGAACGGTGTAGTGATAGCAAGTAAAAGAATGCACGACACGATTTCGTAGTTGAAGCCGTGGCCAGTGGAACGTTTTGTGGTGTTTGGACCGCATGATGAACAATGCGACCCAAATGGGGGATGTTAAAACCCTCTAGGCCCCGTGCCGAAATTGGGTAGCTGTTCTGAGGTCCTTGTTGGTGTTGCTTCCCAAGTTCCATTGATCGCCATTTGGCTCAAGACACAATTGAGGTTCAAGATCTGATGTGTGACTGCATACATACGTGATCGGCATTGAGAGCGGAAAACACTTCGCTTGCGCTGCATTTGTCAGGACCACTGTTGTAACTATCATTCCTTCTCCCTTACAACGTTTACACGGGTTCGGCTATAACGGCATCGTCCGTATACACCTTTCTACGTGGTTGGTATTACAGCTTGAGGGTTCGGTGCATAGCGTCCCACGGGACGTCACCTTGCCGTCTCTTGACAATAACTATCATCGTAGCATCCTTTGCATCGCCAGTGCTGCATAATAAGAGATGATGATGACCGTGATGATAATGATGACAAGGATGAGGACTGTGATGATAACTATCATCGTAGCATCCTCGGCATCGCCAGTGCCGGATAATGAGAGATGATGATGGCCGTGATGATAATGATGATAAGGATGAGGACTGTGATGATAACTATCATCGTAGCATCCTCGGCATCACCAGTGCCGGCTAATAAGAGATGATGATGACCGTGATGATAATGATGATGAGGATGAGGACGGCTAGTAAGAGATGATGATGATGACCATGATGATAATGATGATAAGGATGAGGACTATCATCGTAGCATCCTCTGCATTGCCAATGCTATCTAACGTTACTTTTGAAATGCATATAAGAACAAGAAAGAGATGATGATGACCATCATGATGATGAGAAGAGTGATGATGATGATCAGATGCAGCGTTGCTCATGATGATCATGATGATCCTGATGATCATCACTACGCATCTCCAGCATCACCAGCAGTTACCGTGATGATATCCTGATGACAATCATCACTATGCATCCCCTGCATGAGCAGCAGCTGTCATAACAATCATGACTAAAATGCATCACTGCATTCCAAGCCGGGTTGAACGGCAAGCTTGAAACGTAGAATGCTGATGATTTGGATGCTGCGAACCCATCACCCAACATCAGTGGTGCTGATAAACATCACGAAGACAAGGACGAATACAAGCCCTTCCCATGCGCCTCCCCTTTGGAGAAAGGGGTCGGCGGATTTTCGACCTGACGGGCTGCAAATTGAGAACCGCCGCGGTTCATCCCACGGATTTGGTTTCCTTTCGGGCTTCCCCAAAACCGGTTCATTCACACCATGGGTCACTCAACGGAGCCTTGGCTTTCCAGCTAGGTGCCGTTTCTTTTACCGTTTCTTTTTTTGGGGAGGGTTCCCCTACCAAGAGACTAACAGAAACAAGTTGGTACCCTTAGTAGGACCTAGGAGCACATGCCAGTCAAAAAAGCAATGGTTGGTGAACAATGCTTCACCACCATGCAGGTCCACAAGTGGTGCCCTTACCCGTTTTTGGGGGAGGGTTCCCCTATCTCTACTGGAGGACCTATAGCCATTGTTTACCAATTCGGATTGGCATCATCCAAATCGGGTGTTCATGGGCCAGTCTTTTCACAGGGGCAAGGAACCAAAGGTTTGTGGTTTGCTTCATGCGAGCACAACTTTCCGTGGAGAAAGGCCCAGAAAGCCCCTTGGAAGTCAACCAAAGTGCCAAGAGCCAAGCTGGCATCTTCAGAGTTTTGGAAGTACCCCCGCAATCTCATTCTTGGGAAACCCTGGCTTTCCATGGTAAATACACCTCCTTTGTTAGTAGAGGACTGACATGATACCCTGAAAAAACACAGGTATTTGGAGTAGGGGGTATGCGGAGATGTACCACCAATATAAGTGAGCTTGCAAAGCGGTACCCCAAACCCAGAGTGGTATATCACCTCCATAACTCCAAATCCATACCTGGAAATGCCAGTCTGGACATTGACCTTCCAACCTTGGTGCGTTCGTCCAGTGTTGAATATCACAGCTTTGGACGGTTCCCATAGCCATTATTGATTTTTCGACTTGGGTCATCTTTGCGGATAGCTTCCAGAACTTTTGTACAAACACAAAAACAACCGGGGAAACGGCTGCGCGAATGGAACAGGAACCGCCACGAAAAAACAGTCCAACAGGAACCGCCACGAAAAAACAGTCCAAGATCTGTTTACCAGTCTTTCCATGGTTTTCCCTCATTGGGACGCGTCTTTCTTGTTTCAGACTGAAACTGGACATTCTAAAGGAGCCTACTTATGCACAACAGTATTCTCTTGCCCCACAACCCCAGAATTCAGGTTGTTTGTCCCTCCGAGTCTCTCAACAGGAGACAATGAACACAATAAGACGCTGGAGCCTTGCAGGGATTCTTCCCAGGTGTTTGGACCTCATTCATCTACCTGCACCCTCAAAATTCCAACCTGCAACTGGGGTGAGTTGCAACCCACAATTATGGAATTGGGGCAATTTCTGGGTATCGTTTGAGGGTCCAGGCATCAACCATCTACCTGAACCCTCGAAGTTCCCATATATAGAATTGGGTTTGACCTCCCAAACAAACAGTTTGTGGTGATATCCATTAAAAAAAAAAAAAACAAAAAATATTTATGAATTTATTTTGTGAGGGTTTTTTTGTCCTTTACTGGTTTGAGGGTTTTTTTTTAATCCAAAACGAGGAGGCGGACAGGGACGAGCGCGAGCGCACGCCTCGAGTGGTGGGCTTCGTACGGGATCCCGCCGTCATGGTGGCATCTGCCTACTGCGCCTCGAACGGTCAGAACGGTCAGACAAAAGCGATGCCCAGGCTATGAGAATACCTGGACCATAGGTGTCCTTTTTGGTTGTTTTGGTAGAAAAATAGAGGGCGATTCCTGGTTTACCTGGTGGTTGAATCATCTACCAGGGCCATCTATTTCCAACCTAAAAGGACACCTATGACCTGCCTACCCCCTGCTTCAAATGCCCGGCCGTTTTTTAGTTGGTATGATGTCGACCCTCGACTAAAAAAGGGATCGGTATTTACCATGGAAACCCGGGTTGTTCAAAAAACCCTCAAAGAAGTGGGTATTTGGAGTAGGGGGCATGTGTGTTTAAATAAGTATTTTTGTTTCCCCTTGTTGGTTTTAAAGAGAATCGATTTCACTACTGTTTTTTTTGTTTGTCCAGTGGGGTTAAGCAAGTGCAACATATCATTTGATGCGGACATGGCCGTGTTTCGCAACTTGCACCCTACCACGGTGGCGTACCCATTGCGACACTTGACACTCTTTTCTTGCTGGCTTCCCCTTTAAGTGGCGTAAGTGGTGAGCTAAGAAGAGGTCGCACATTTTGGTTGGGCTGATCACTGGCGTGACATTGGCGTTTGCTCGAGTTTCTCAAAATGGGTCTGGAGAGCTCCTTGGCATTCGGAACCTTACCACGCAGCGATTCCCGGGAAAACAGCCCACGTTTCCGGCGAAATCCGGCGAAATGGTTTTGCACCCAACTTTTTCTCGGCCGGCACCAAATGAATGCCCTTGTTTCGAGAGCGCGGGTACACCCCCCGACTAGTGCTTCGGACCCACAACTATTTCATTGTATTGTATTGAACTTTATTTCCATACTAGAATATACTAGGTTATATTTGAATTAAAACCCTAGCTGCTATTACATTGCATTATAGTAGACTACCCGTTCATTCTATGGACATCCACTGGTCTGGGGTTCAGTGACCTCCTTTTGGCTTGTGATTTGGCAGCCTAACGCAACTTGGTTCTCATTGCTCAGGGGCTTACGTGAAGGAAACGCCTCAAGGCGTTTTTGTCCAGTTCGGGGGGTCATTTTAATTTGTTCCAAGACACACCACACTTGTTTCAGCGGACCCGCAAAAAACTTGGGTTCCGACCGCTTGCAGCAAAAAGCATGCCACAATGCGAAAGGCAATTACCCATGTCTTGGTGATCTTTTGTTTTTCCTGGACCCCCAAAAGGACCCCTTTTTTTCTGCCTTTGACCCAACAAAAAGAGGTACAAAGGCACAAAAAAAGGAATCGGTCCTTTGGAAGTCCTTTTGGTTCATGTTCCCAAGGTGTCCCTTGCTTGTTCCCAAGCGAAGAAAGGGCCTAAGGAAGGCAGAGCCACCCTGGATGAAGCACCCCTTTCTATTGATAGGAGGGTGTTCCCTCCAAAGGTGATGAACCCCCAGTCACCTAAGTATACCCTTATTTCAAGCTGACATTTTGAGGGTTCCGGAGGTTGTTGTACTTTTTTTAGACCTGTTGAGAGCACCCAACAGACCCCAAGGGTCGACAGATGAGTGCGACCGGAATAAACGGTTCCTGATCTGCCGATTTCAGGGTTGCCAGCGATTCGACCGATTCAGGGAGAACCTTTGCTTGGAGATTCCTTTCGCACTTCAGCGATTTTTGGAGTTCTTGCCTGGATAGCCAAGTTGCTGCTTTTTTCAGTCACTGTTGCTGGTTTTGGGGGTAAAGTGCATGGGAAAAAAAAACAGCAGCTGGCGATCCAGGTGCAGTTTTTTGGATGCACCGGCATGGGAGATTGGTCTTCTTTTTTCGCGTTTTGCAGGGTGGCCGCCCTGGCCCGAGAAAAATCGAAGCACCTCTTTAGGCAGCTGCTTCAAATAAACATCCGTGAGACTATGTCTGTCCGCAAAGTTCCGCGCAAGTTTTTTTGTTCTTCGGATTTTCTCGTTTGGTAGGAAACCAAATGGAAACCAAGCTGGTCCTTCATCGCGAGACACAGCAAGTACCAGCACCCTCTCCAACTGCTTTTTGGCCAATCCAGGGGTTTTTGATTCCCCATTCTTTTCAATCATTGTTATTTTCAATCACCTGCCGTTTTCCTTGGGTTTCTGGAGGTTTTCTGGAACGAAGGATCCCTATAATACCAAGGGGAGTCTGGACTTGGTGGAAACGTCAGTTTGGGATTTGGGTGCTGGTACGGCATGCCCCAGCCGTCGCATCGCTGAGGCTACCACAAAAGGGGTGAGGAGACGGCGCTTGGATGGCCGTGATGTACGGTTGGGCTGTTTTGTCATGGTGATTCGGTCCTTTGTGACCGAATCTCCCCTGAGACCTTTGTGGAAACAAATGCTGCCCCATCAACGAAGAGCGACCCAAATATGGAGCACCCAGATCCTCGTTTTGGTCCTCAAATCAAGCCACTTTGAAAGCTGCGGTTGGCGACATGTTGCTACAACCAGACTCTACTTGCCTTTGGTGTAGCAAATTAGATTTGGATCTCACAAATTGTGTGGATGTTTGGCTGGTTTCCTTTTGGAAGACAAATACCTGGATAGCCAAGGTGCTTCTTTGTTCAGTCCCTGTTGCTGGTTTTGGGGGGAAAGTGTATGGAAAAAAGCGATCGCAGCTGGCGATCCAGGTACTTGACCCAAATGCGGATGGCTTCCAGGGATTTGGACCCGCATATGTTGTTATCATGTTGGTTTTCTTGTGCCCCCCAAACGGGGTCTGCCAAAGCTCCAACACTCAAACCACTGTCCAAGCAAGTCTGCCAAGCTAAAAAACTTTGTGTGTTAGTTGTTGGTTTTTGGTCCTTTGGTCCTTTGGTCCTTTGGTCCTTTGGTTCTTTGATGCTCTTTTTGGTCGTTTTATATCGTTTCCGTTTGGTTGTTCTTGGCAGAGTACCTGTTGGTTCTTTGAACTCTTTTTTTTAAATATATATATATATATATATATGGTTCAAACATTTTTTTGGTTGGCTGAGTAGCCGCCACGCGCCAAGCGCCACAAATTTCGAATCAGCGCGCGGAGGAGCCCAACAACGTGGAATTCAACCCCCCCGGCATGGCGGGCTGGCTGTTGAACGCGAGCGTCCAGGAGGGCTTGCCCTATGTGGCGCTGCGCATGCTCCGGGTCACCGAGGCCCCCGTTTCGCTCTGCGCCGAGCGGCTTTTTTTGTGGTTTTTGTTCCATGCCTCTTGTGGCCATGGTTCAAAACCAATGGGATCCCATTTTGGGATAGGCACACCGCCCATTTTAGCCATGGCCTTGTGGTGCCGAGCATTTTAGAACCTCTGTTTTTTGGGTTGGATTCACTGGGGGTGGTGCCGAGCACAAAAAGTTGACGGCTCTTTAGTGGCAACCAAAGCGAAGGATTCGATGCCCCGAGGAAAATACCAAACGTGGGAGGTCCTGGTTTTGGCTCTTTGCTTCTTGTGGTGCTCCACAAAGTTGACTGGTGGCAACCACCTGGATAGCCAAGTTGCGATCGCTTTTTTTCTTGGGGGGGGTCACGGTTGCGATCGCTTCTTGGGGTAAAGTGGATGGAAAAAAAGGTCGCAACTGGCGATCCAGGCAAAGCGGATTGACCTTTAGACTGTTTGGTTTGGTGGACCTTGTAATTCCAGGTCCTTTGGGCAAAGTGTGCCAGGGTTAAAGGACTTCCTGGATCGCCAGTTGCTGTTTTTTTCCATGCACTTTACCCCCAAAACCGATCGCAACATGAAAAAGCTTTTTCGCAACTTGGTGGTTTTTTCTCATCTACCAGGGATATATATACATCTATTTCCAACCTAAAAGGACACCATAAATTTAGGGCTATGGCCCATGTTCAAGAGAATGTTGAGGGTGGTTTGTCACTTCACCCCAGAAATTTAAGGGCTCTAACCCATGTGTAAGATAATTTTGAGATACAGATAAAAGCAACAACACCGATATGGCTAGTTTGAGGCTCCAGGTACTTGGGCGGTTTTGCTTGGATTTGGGTGGCCTTTCCTTTCAGGGTTCTCCTTCACAACCATGAAAACAGGGGTACAATCGAAAAAAAAAAAATCACACCTAGTGGCGTTCTTGCCTGGGACAAATGAGAGCATATTCGTCCAGTGATCGCCTCCTACTTTCGAACCTGAACACAAACAATGCTTAAGCTAATGTAAATGGGTTCTTTAACTTGTCTTGTTTAAGGTTGGGGGGGGGCGGTTTTTATTTGGCCCATATAAGAAGGGGGTTCAGAT
The DNA here is from genome assembly GCA_963377175.1 of Effrenium voratum. Lineage (NCBI taxonomy): Eukaryota > Dinophyceae > Suessiales > Symbiodiniaceae > Effrenium > Effrenium voratum. The sequence continues at coordinate 470,569 of CAUJNA010002002.1, forward strand.
CCCCAAGCCACCAATCCAGACGAAGGCCACTTGAGAGGTGGCAAGGATACCACTCGGGCGTCTGCCATCCCCACCAGCCCACTGGGCCCACTGGGCCGAGAGCCGAAAGCTGGTGAAACAGTTTCGAGGAGGCGAGGACCATCTCTACCATCCAGGGGTCTTTTAACCAATGTCAAAACGCCCTCAACATTCTCAGAAACATGAGTTATAGCCCCAAATTGCCGGGGTGAAATGAAAAAACACCCTCAACATTCCTTCGAACATGGGTTGTAGCCCCCAAGTTTATGGGTTGATATGACAAGAAATTTCACTTAACTCAACATTATCTTCAACATGGGTTATGGCCCCAAAGTTATGGGGTGAAATTGCAAAACAATAAAAATCACTTAAACATGGGTTAGCCGGGTGAAATGACAAAGCACCCTCGACATTCTCTTAAACCTTAGAGCCTCCGGCTCATTCCGCCGACTTCTGCGCTCGCGCCCCGAACGACACGGCGGGCTCTTGAGGCCATGGTCGAGACCTTCGAGAAGCCCCGCAACAGCACCATCGTGGTCCACTACGAGGCGGCGGGACGGACGCGAGCGAAGAACACCTAGCCATTGTTTACCAATTCGGATTGGCATCATCCAAATCGGGTGTTCTTGGGCCAGTCTTTTCACAGGGGCAAGGAACCAAAGGTTTGTGGTTTGCTTCATGCGAGCGTAACTTTCCGTGGAGAAAGGCCCAGAAAGCCCCTTGCAAGTCAACCAAAGTGGGAGGGAGTCCAGCTGGTATCAGAGGTTTGGAAGTATGCTGAGATGTACCACCAATAGTGAGCCACTTGCTCAACACGCGGGTAGAGGATCCGGTTAGTTGATCCGGGGCCATGCCAAGTCGTTGCCGGTGCTCGATTTTTTTGGCTCAACCAGGCTGGTGGCTTTTAAGGGACAGCCCTTGGTGCGGCAGGGAGACATGGAGTACCCTGAAGAAGAAAAAAGCAGCGCAGGTGATATCCCCAGCATGCGTTGAACCCTGGTGGAACCCTGGTGGAACCCTGGTGGAACCCTGGTGGAACCTTACCTCAAGGCCGCCCCGGACCACCCCGGAGCCTATCTGGGCTGAGACCCCAAAACTTTCAGCTGTTGGGGAAAAAAGCCCTTGCTATGTTTTGGAGCGCATGGTTTTTGCAGGGTAAACATTTGTTTCCTTTCTTTGTCACGGATTTTCACCTCCTTCCCTGCAACTTAATGTGAGTATTTAGTATTTTGCCTTTGACTTCTTCTTGGATGTGAAAAACCTACGTCAGGTACCCCTCCCTCCAACTTACAAAGGTGATCACTGGTTGGTAACTAGTGGGTACTTAGCGAAGAACACCATGGTTATAACCTGCTGACATAGGTTGAACATCCAAGTGGGCGGTTTCCCTTCTTGGACGATTCGCTTTCAAGCGTCGCCAGGCGTACAGCAATACTGGGCGGTTTCCCCTTACAATCCTTAGCCAACCCCCGAACATCAGATATGAGAGATCCAGGTGATCTAAACCGATTCGGGCCATGGGGCTGGGAAGGTGTGAAAACAAAGAAACACCCACACAAACTACGTGAACCTTCACAACATTTCACAATGCCCCCGCCCCCCTCCTCCCCTTCCCCCAACAAAATGTCGCCAACCGTCGTTTGGGGTGGCAATAACCAAGTTTCAAGTTGGTAGTCCTTTCGGGTCCAGCTGGTATACAAAGGGCCTGAAGGCTAACACAAAATACCCTTGCAGTGGACATTTAGACGCCACACAAGGGGAATTTGGGTGGCTCAAGCGGTGCCGTATTTAGATCGCAAGAGGTTCTTCCAGGCAGGGCAACGTTCAAAGGGGCAATTTCAAGCTCAGGCTGAGAATTGGGTTTTGGAGGTAGTATGGAGGCTATACAACGCTTCTATATAAGTACTGCGTTTCAAGCTTATATTACATGTCCTCCGCAACACTCACCTGAACCTTCCCTTGACTGTTGGGAACTGTGGCGATGTCAAAACGCAATTTCCGACAGAAGGCGGCTGCAAAATTCAAAGCTGGCACATCCATACCGAACAAAGGCTTCATTTGCGACCTCCCCTGGTTATTTCGTGAGTGGCCAGCAATGACTCAGGGTCTTAGCGAGGTGTCCGTGGGTTATGAATCTCCGCAGGCTCAATCTCACCCCAAGGACCCCGCCCAAAAGAGGGCAAAGAACTCGGGGCAAAGAGCGTGTGGTAATTAAGTATGGGGCGCGGGATCTTAGCTGCCTGGACCCTCAAAGGACCCCTTTTTTTCTGCCTTTGTACCTCTTTTTTTTGGGTCAAAGGCAGAAAAAAGGCGTCCTTTGGGGGTCCAGGTGGTTGTTCAAAAGGTAACCTAGCTATAGCCTCGATTTCTGGTTCAGCATTCAGCTGTGAGCAGACCCCCGATTTGTTTTGCGCCCGGGCAAACCTTTCTTCATTCATGGCCAAGATTTCCCGTGCGACAAATCGGGGCGGTAATTCACCCACTGTTTGACCGCCGGGCTATATCGGGTGGCCTTGGCCCGAACATCCGTTACCAAAGGAGGTCAGGGAAGCACTTGGATCCGAAGAAAGCAACCAACTGAAGAATGGGGAATTCACATTCCGCCAAATGTTGGGTTGCCATCACACAGTTTGAAGTTGAAGCTTGGAGGGTTCTGGCGGAAGCAAATGGGAGGCCCCAAAAGACAGACGAACCCAACGGTTTGTGTAGGGTTCTTTGGACCGGACACATATAGATCTAGGTTCTCCTGTTGGTGTTCTTCTAAACCAAATTCAGGCTACCGCAAAAAAAGAACGCTTTGGGGGTCGCGAGTCGAGAGTCGCGAGTCGCGAGTCGAGGAGCTCACCGGCTCTGCTGAAGGCTTTGATCGGGAGGCGTGTTTAGCTCTTGGGGAAAGCGCTTGTTAGAACCAATCGAAGCCGGAAGGACCAGACACGAGGGAAGTCACAAACATTTGTCAACCATGTTTTTTTTGTGGTTATAGCAGTTTGAGGGAGGTAACCAAGTGGAATCAGGTCGTGGGGTACTTCAAAAACCGTTGGTCATGGCTGGAAACTCTTCGGAATTGGTTTGCCCCTCGTATTGCCGGTGTTTGTTTGTTTTTGTTCCAATGGCCAACCCCTTAAATCGAGGCCCTTTCAAGGGGAGTCCAAAAACCATGCGGAAACTCAGTTCAAGTTGACGGAATCTCGGTGTCGCAAAAGCTTATGACTCTTTTGGTGTCCCTTGAAATGACTCCCAAGGTCTCAAGATGCTGGGTTGACATACATGCGACCTGGATATGCCTTACTGAGTTGTTTTTGTTTGCTTAACAGCTGGGCTCAGTTTGTTTCTTAGGTTTGGTTCCTCGGTTGGTTTGGTTTGGTTTGGTCGGTTGGTTGGTGGGCTCGCTGGTAGCATTACTTGCATTGTTAAGCATCCCCTTATACAAGATGTCGCACCTTCTTTGTTGTGGTTTCCCGGGGAAAGCCTTGCTGGCTCTCTGTGTGTTGTTTGTGAGGCTCGAGCAGTACCCTTGTTGGCGGTGGCTTAGAAAAAGAAAGAAAAGGAAAACTGGTAACCAGCATCTATGTTTGCTTCAGGTCTGACTCCCTTTTGACACCAACCATTGGGTTCATCTTTTTGTTCAGGCCTCCCATGCATGAAGCCTCATGGGGTGAGCTCCCATGTTTAAGGAGTAGAAAGAGGCTCCAGGTGGTCTTCTTTGGGTTTCCCCAGTTTTCACCTCCTTTGTGGGTAATGTTGACCCCGGATCAACAAACCCCCGTTTATGAATATGGAGGTGTTCCCCTCCAAAAGCGACAAATCCCCACTAAAACCAGGGACACCCCGAACATCGCCCACCTGGGGTTTACGAATCCGGGGTCAACATTTGGCGGAAGGTACCAGTTTCAGGTTGAGTTCAAGGGACACCCCGCCTTTTTTGGGGGAGCTTTGGGGGAGCTTTGGGTTCTTGGATTCGCCGAGTAAGTGGTGGGTCTGGGAAACACAAGAGCTAGAAGAAATCGAGGGTCCCAGACGTCCCAGACCCCCTCCCCCTTGTACTCGGTACCTGGATCGCCAGTTGCGATCGGGTTTTTTCCATGCGCAAAAAGCCCAACCAGAAACCGATCGCAACAGTGCCTGAAAAAAAAAGAGAAACACTTAGCGCAACTTGGCGATTTCTAGGTACCTGGAGTCTCCTTCTGACTGCTAGAAAAAGGGGTCATGAGCCCTTCATGTTGGGTAAGGGCCAAGCACTTAAAAGGGTGGAGACTCCAGTAGGTCCATTTCCCCGGTTTTGCAGGTAATCTGGGCGGTCGCCAGCGGTGAGTCAGGTGACGCGGATGCTGGACTGGTGGTTCGAGGGCCTCACCTCCATCGAGACGCGGCAAACGGCCCTGGAGGCCGGAGCTGTGGGGCTTAAGGTCTCAGTTGTTCAGTGGCTCCAAATCTTTTTCCCCTTTTTTTTGGTGGCTGCCCCACTTAAATGGTCTTTTGGTCTTCCCAAAAAAGGGTTCCTTTTTATCCATGGTCACTGAACAACTGAGTTGGGTTGAAATCAAGGTGTTTTCTACTCAACCCCCAAAAAGTTAAACTTTTAGCAGGGGGGTCAACAGCAACCAAGTGATGTAACCAAGTGATGTTGACCCCCTGTAATCAACCAACTAGCTTATTAATAGTGGGGGGCCGTCCAAAAGTGACCATATCAATAGGCATGTTTGTGTTGGCTGTTTTTTCACTGCTTCATGGCTGTGGTGCAAAGCTGGCAGCTTGCTTTGCTCTTCTAGGCCCCCCAGCAATTGGTGCCAACTTTTACCGTTTCTTTTTAGGGGGAGGGCTCCCCTACTAACATAGACTACAGAAAAAAGCGTACTCTTATTCTACGCTCTCTACTGGAGGACCTATCAATAAGCATGGGTTTATTAACAGTGGGGGGCCCTCCAAACAGAAACACCCCCTATCATATGCATGGGTTTATTAATAGGCTGTGGGGCTTAATGATGAAACGCCCTCCATTGAAGAAATCGAATGGATTGCATTTGGTTTTGGGCCTCGTTTTAAGGAGGGGAATGGATCCTGAGAACTTAAGCCAGGAGAGAGTAATGAATCCACCAACCAGTTTATTAATTTATCATTTAGGGCTTATTTGGGCTCTCTCCCCCCTTCCTCCCTCCCCCCCAGCCCCCATGATAATAGTGGGGGCCCCTCCAAAAGTGAACAATCCCCATCAAAACCAGGGACAGCCCATATAAATAAGCATGGGTTTATTCATAGGGGGTGTTCATTAAGGGGTCCGGGACCCCAAAGACGAGTTGCCTCTACTGGGGAAACTGGGGCTAGTTGGCTTACAAAACCATGGTTACAACCTACCCGCACCCTCAAACTACCAACTTAAACTTGGGTTGTTGCAACTCAACATTATGGTTGGTGACTTCCTTTTTTTTAAAGGGTAGTTTGAGGGTCCAGGTAGGTTATACCCATGGTTGTGTTTGCCAACCCGGTTAACCCAGTTGAAATCTTAATAAGCTGGTTAAGACCTGCAGGACCCTCCGGACTGACAAAAAAACTATTGAAATGGTTCCCAGTGCTTCCAGTTAGCGCTCTCTATAGTAGGATTTGTCCTATCCACAAGCCCACAGTACGCCTCAACGATTGAAGATTGACAGCTTTCACTCAAGAGACAGATAGCCCAACGTGGGGCCGACGATTGTCGTGCCCCAGTATTGCGACCGACTGCATTCTCGCTGTTTGTGTTGCACTGCTCGACCAACGTTCACCAAACAACAATTATGGGGGCCAGATGTTTACTAGTTGCCCTTCAAAATGACTAATCATGGTTGCTTGGTACGCCTCAACCCTTGTATCAAGCAACTTAATTCCATTGAGGAAACAACATGCAAGCGGCGAGCATCCACGTTGACACGTTCCCAAGAGCAAAACACCTGACTCTTTCACAAAAGGGTGGCAGATTAAACCGAGTGGGGCAAATCGGCGGAACGACTTGTGCTGGGCAATAGTTTTTGTTTGTGTCCCTATCCCAAAACAGGTACCGAACCTCAAACAAGCAACACGCACCATTCCGGGTAAGCTTCAACAAAAGCACATACCTGAATCAAACTACTCTTTAAAAAATGGACTACCATCACCAACCAAATGTTTGGTGCAATAACCCCTGTTTTAAGTTGAAGAAGTTGGAACTCACCCCACAACTTTGGGGCAACCCATTTCGAAGGGTAGATTGAGGTGCCGCCCGCTTTCTTTACCACGTTTGGAGCCGGCGAAAGCCCGGTCCTGTGCGCAAAGCCCCATTCCACCCCCCTCCCGCGGATCCTGGAATCCAACGAAGGCCGCCAGAGGCGCCGACCTGAATCGACATCCCGAAGATATCGACCAGCACTCCAACCCGGACAGCTGCGAGGAGGAGACCTTGCGACAGATGGATCGCCTGCTGCCTTCCGTCAGAAAAAAAGTCGGGAAGTGGCCGGGAAGTGGCCGGGAAGTGGCCGATAGGTGTCCTTTTTGGTTGTTTTGCTGGAAACATAGATGGCGATTCCGATCGGTTTACTTGGTTTCATCAACCAGGCATATCCATCTATTTCCAACCTAAAAGGACACCTATGGTCGGGAGGTTTCGGGAAGGGGCGCGGGTCCAGTCCCGTTTCTGTCTCATTCCGGTTGATATTTATCAATTCGGCTTTGAGAAACAAAGGCAACGGCAAATGGGGGGGGGGTCGGTGAAAAAAGGCAACGACTTCTTGACCAACGAAGGCAAGAGAGTCTCCGATTTCTTGGAGGAATCCGACCGTGACCAAAATCAAAATGGCGCACCGGTTTTCCTTTTTGTTTCCCTTTATAACCACCACACAAGGGGTAACTCCAAAAAAGCAGATGCCGCCCCCCACATAGCAAGCCCAATCCCTGTTTGTTTTTTGCATGATTTCCCCAGCCAGCAGGGGAGGATGGCTGGACCCTGATACTACCTGGACCCTCAAAGTTCCCAACAAAAAAGCGCGATTTTGCCCGAGATTGTGGGGTGAATTCCCGTTTTTATGTTTAGTTTGAGGGTCCAGGTACCAATTGTATGGGGCAACAGCACCTGTTCAAGGATAGTTTGAGGGTCTAGGTGGGTATGTTTAAGAAAACATCTAGGGCCCTACTTGAGACCTGGCAATTTCTCGGGGTCTCCCTGGATGATTATTTTTTCGATTGGCATGTGGGGCAGAATATGGATCCAAAAGTCGTTTTGGTGGACTTCGCCAAATCCTAAACCTTGGAAAGCTGCAAGTGTGTCAGGTTTCTCCCCCTTTGATCCACGCTTCAGTCGGTCAGAGCTTTGGATCTCACGTGTCCAAGTGCGCTGCCAAGAGTGCAGCGTTCACCTCAGACTTACAGAGCTCCAGTTGTTTTGAAGGGGGTGTCTGGTTTAGTTGTGGCGTTTGCACTTTAGCAGGGGATCAGCAAACGGACAGCTCAGCCAAAGAAGAAACTCAGATGCTTTTGTTTTAACAACAACAATCATAATAATGATAAGAATAATAATAATAATAATAATAATAATAATAATGTATTATTACTGTGTTTTTTCCATCGCTGGGCTTCTAGAGATCATTCCGAAGTCTTCCCCGGGGTCTCTGTTGTTCTTGCATTGGTTCATTTTCTCCGTTGCCCAAAGCTGACCTTTCACCTGGTTTCCTATGGTGGTTCTTATGAAGTCAAGGTCCAAAAAAGGCAACGCTTTTATTTCTATATGTCCCAACAAGGGTCAGTGAGGTTGCCGTTGGGGATCCTGTGGATGGACGAAATTCATTACGCACCACTCGGGGTAACCGTTCGGTGGTAAGACCACCCGCGGTACCACAGGGGCTGGCTGAGTCTAAAGATGTTTAAGGTTTTCATTGGAGAACATTGACACTCGATGCTGCGATTCGAGGGCGAGCACGTTTGGGCTGAAAAGATTTGGGGGTAGGGTGCTGGGGGAGGGTAGGTTAACCAGTCTGAAATATTCGAACAATCGGATCTGTACAACATCTTTTGCTCTATTTGGAACCCTGGAATCTTTAGTTAAGATGTTTGGCTTGAGGCGTCTTTTTTTTGTAAACAAAAAAATGAAAAAACGGAGGATACGTCGCTTTCCTTAACAACCACCTCTTTTTTTCTCTAACCGAAAACCCCAAAAACACACGGGGCTGCTCGCAGAATCTTCCGTCCGATCCGAGGCCTGCAGACCTGCTGGAGACCTACAGGCCCATTTCGGTTCGGCGCTCCGGGCGCTCCATGGAAGCGAAGGTGAAGTTTTTAAGGAGCGGAGAATGGGAGAAAAGCCCGGCCGAAGCGAGGTATCTTTGCGTGGTTTTTCTTTTTAGCAGGGCTCCGTGGAAGAGATACAGAGTTTGGCCCAACCGGTTGAGACATGGCTGGCTTTTTCAACACCGAGATGGAGTTGGACGCCATTTACAAGTTGCAATGTTCGATCGGTGTATGCCGCCGGATCCCTGTGGTAGCCTGGTTTGGGGGCCGAAGATTGAACCGAGTGAAATGTTGGCAACAAAAATCTGGGGACAGTGCGGAGATGTCTGTTTGGCCGGAGAGGAAGTTAGAGGCAAAGCAATGGACACTCCATTGGAGGGGTCTGGAGTCTCGATTGGAAGGGTGCGGACCTTAAAACGGCCATTGTTGAGAAGTCTTTGCATGTTCGATTCGCCATGTTAAGTGGCCAACGCCACCTGGCTTGCAACCCACTGACTGGGTTAGCCCCACGCAAGGCTGAAACAAGTGAGTTCTAACCTAGGTTACGCACAACTTACTAACTCAGCCGAACACGAATTCTTGAAGGTTTGATTCCCCATTCTCTTCACCCATCGTTCTCTTTGGAAGCCGCCCATTTTCCAGGGTTTTGGCTCTTGAAGAGAATGATGCCCGAAGAGAATGTGGAGGGCACAGCCAGCCGGAAGTTCTGAGTTTCAGGCTTTGGCACCTGCAGAAATTCCGAAGCCTCAGCCTAAGCCTCGTTTTGCCCGATACAGACAGACACGATCCAGGCCCGAACCCCCCCCCCCCCCGGGCTTAAAGAATACCTATGTGGGTGTGGCTCAAAGTGAAAGAACTACCTGGACTGCCAGTGGTGTTTTCGTTCTTTTTCCCATGCACTTTACCCCCAAACCAGAAAAAGTGACTGAAAATGGCAGCAACTTGGCCATCTAGGTAGGGTTGCGCAGGTTTTGTCTTCGGTTCCATGTACCAAGGTGCCATGTTGGTGACATGTTTTTGGAGCCACAGCCATGTAACTTCTTTTGGGGGGCTTCTCAGCAACTGAAACCTAAGCACCCTGCCTTTTGAGGCGTCAAAAGCCTCTTTGGGGCCCTTGAAATTATGGCGAGATCCTGGGAGGGGGGGATTATGTGTTTTCGTTCCGGGGGCGTAAAGCAAAGAGAAGAGAAGCCCATTAAGGCTTCCTGTATCGGTGACCTTAGGCTCCTAATGGAACCGACTTTTAGCCAACACCGCTGTACGGTTCTAGCCAACTAACGACTGGGTGAACCCAACCTAACTTCCAATTAATGTTGACCCCCGGGTTATTTATTCATATGTTCCCCTCCAAAAGTGATAAATCCCCACTAAAACCGGAGACACCCCATATTAATAAACAGGGGTTGATTCTTCCGGGGTCAACATTAACTTACTAACCTGGCCCAACACCCAAGTTAAAAAAATCTCTATACCAACAGCGGCGCACTCACAAAGGTTTTGATATCAAGCGACGAGCCCTGCTTCTCACTTATTGGGGCGCCCACGTGAGTCTCTGACAATATTCTGTTGGTAGATTGATGGGAGTGTCCGCCCGTCTTCAGAACTAGGTCCCCCAGTAGTGCCCTTTTACCTTTTTTTGGGGGGAGGATTCCCCTACTATAGACTACAGAAAAAAAATCGGGAACCCTTATTCCAACCTCTCTGCTGGAGGACCTAGACAAGGCTAGACTCCTTTTGGTATTGGAATTCGGCTCACCTTGGACACAGGGCTCCTGAAAAGAATTCTGCAACCATTTGAAACATGTTGCTTTTTCAACACCAAAATGAAAGGAAACCACCATTTACAAGTTGCAATGTTCAGGTGTATAATGCATCCGGATCCCTGTTGGAATTCGAATTCCTGAGCGTTCGCAAGGCTTCTTCGTTATAGTGAGGTTGGAGTGGTACCCACTAAGCGGGCGTGTCGTACGTTTCGAAGCCCCCCCATTCAAGAGCGATATCCAAAGCGCAATTTGAGGGTCCAGGTGCGCAATTTCTGAGATGGGTTTTACATGGACACCAACAGCAAACCTACAAGAAATGGGGCCAGGAGCCCGATTTATCATGGAAACACCTGAAATTCTAGAGGCTTCCTGTCAGGAAGCTGGTTTGTAAATATATTTTGTTTGGGGGGGGGGAGGCCCTTGTGGACGGTACAGGATGGCTCAACCTTTCCGGGACCCATGGCTTCTGAAAATTTTTGGGTGGCGACTCCTATGAGCAGAGTCTCGGTGCTCACGAAGAATCGACCAGACTCCAAGTTCTTGTGCCTACAACCTTTTGCCCTTGCAGGCTTTCTTGGGTTTCCTTCATTGTCCCTTCAACCAGGTCACCTTTCGATTGCGGTCGGAGTCTGGCCCAGATGTGATTTGACAGGGCTCCTTAAAAGATACATGTTGCCACCATTTGAAACATGTTGCTTTTTCAACACCAACATGAAAGGAAACCACCATTTACAAGTTGCAATGTTCAGGTGTATAATGCATCCGGATCCCTGTTTGACCCATCGGCGAGCTCCTGGATTGCCAGGGATTTCCAGAAGCGCATGGGCTATCCTGCGACCATCTGAGGGGTCCGCGAGAATCCGAATTTTCGCTCCGCGAGGTCCCCCAGTAGTTGGCCCTTTTGCCCTTTTTTGGGAGAGGGTTCTCCTATACTAAAATAGACTACATTAGACTACAGAAAAACGGGTACCCTTAGCTGGAGGACCTAGTTGGAGTGTCAGGCCCAGATAGGGCCACGTGAGGAAAAGAGCGCGGGCGCAAGCGCAGCTGACTTGCTGCGAGATCCCCAACCATTTTGGGGGCTATAACCCATTTTTAAGAGGCATCTTGGGGCTCCAGGTATATGGGAGTTCCTGGATCGCCAGTGGCGTTTTCGCTTTTTTTTCCACGCACTTTACCCCCAAAAAACAGGAACAGTGACAGAAAAATGCGGCCGCTTGGCAATCTAGGTTGTTCTGGTGTTGAGGTACCCCGCAAAGATTCGCCATGGAGTTGGGAAGGTCACTTACTTTTTTGTTGTTTCTGTTTTTCCGAGAGCGTGCTGAGGAACTGTTGTCATGTAACCCCCCCCCCCCCGCACAATGCCTACTTGTCCAGGGCACGATGTCAACTCCCTGGTTCTGCATACCAAGCCCCTTCACCCTTAGGGTGCTGCCTTTGCACTGAACAACTGCGACTTTCTGACTCTAGAATCCGCGAGTTCGAAAACGAAAAACCGTTTCGAGACAAAGACATTTAGAGTGTGTAGAAATATATACATATATATATATGTGTGTAAATAACCCTTCTTACCGCAAGCTGAGGGTGTGGCTGTTTTTTTCAGGTTGGAACTAGGGCACCCAAGCTACCCTTGAACATGGGTTATTGCCCCAAATCTATACCCCTTCCCTTTTCAGGGTAGTTCTTTGGGCTCGGCCCAGTCAAGCGAGCGAGTCGCCGAGTCGCCGAGGGACAGCAAGTGGAAGGACTGGGAGAACTGGGACTGGCACGACAGCTCCTGGCAGGACGGATCTGCGGATCTGGACATGTCGGTTCCGGGTTTTGAAAAAAACCAAACCAACCCCGAGCCAAACCAAACCAAACCAAACCCCCATTGCTGGTTTCCGGTGCTTTTTCATTGAGCCAAACCAAACCCCCCCAGACCTCTGGATCTCCAGGCCCGGGCGAGCGAAAATCGCGCGTTTTGTGATTGAGGCCATCTGGCTGCGGACTTGACACAAAAGGAAGATCGATGGAATCGATCGAGACCTGAGACTGGTACTGGCTGACTTGCGGGGTGCCAACCTAAGAAGGGATGGGACGAGTTTTTTCGCCATGTTCCATGCTTTGGTGTGGCAGGTCACCCGATTTTTGAGGGTCCAGGCTATGAGGTTGACTGATTTGTTGGGTTGGCATTTTGAGGGTCCAGGCTATGAGGTTGACTTCCCAGGATCTCTGATTGGATTGATCTAGGCCCCAGCCGAGTTTTGAGACCCCCTTGGCGGGGTGTCCAACGGAGGAGCCCCAGGAGCCCCTGGACCTTCGAATTATCCGTAAAACATGGGTCATTGCCACACAATTGTGGTGGGGAATCCCTTGTTAAGGGTAGTTTGAGGGTGCTGGATCGCATAAAATCAATTCCCGTATGAATTACAAAGTATCAAACAATAGGACGCGGTCGGACGTTGAGTCACAGAACCCGGGTAATGGGAACCCCAGAAGAATTAACCCCCAGTGGGGCTCAGGCCACTTTTGGAGGAAGACCCACCCCCTATGAATCGGACGGGCTTCAAAACAATCTGGGGCCGCAAGCATGTTTCTCTGGATTCCATGCTTCCACTTTTTTGGGGAAGGGGTTCCCTTTAGTCAATGGCCGTTGGGCTTGTAGGGATGGCCTGAGACTTTACACGGTGGGTAGACCCCTTTTAGTACCGGCTGTCGATTGCGACGGAGTTTTGACCCTGGAACAGCGGCGACCAGGCGAAACCATTTTATTCCGTGGATTCCCTGCTGGAAAGTGCTGAAAGAGTTTTGAGCAAAGTTTGACTGTTCGGAAATACAGTACGGGCATCTAAAATGTTGCCTAGAATCTCGCGAGTCCTAAAGATAGATAAACTGACAACCAGCTCTCTCTCGCTCTATGTGCTGAGAAGGCTTTGAACGAATGTCCGAGCTTGTTTCTCCAGGGAGGGGCAACAGGTATAGGCGCGCAGTGTTTACAACCCCAATCTGTTTCTTGGATGCATCTAAACCCAATCATATGTGCACTAGGGCCCCCAGCTAGGTGCCCTGTTACCCAATGTTGGGGGAGGGTTCCCCCACTACAGTAGACTACAGAAAAAACAAGTTGGTGCCCTTATTTTAACCTCTCTACTAGAGGACCTATGATATACACATGCTATCCCCCCCCCCCCAGCCTCCATTTGCGGCCCTTTTCCACAGCCATAAAGCTTTGCGGTTTGCCTGGGCCAGGACAAGCAAAACTGGCGGGAGCACGACTGGCGATGGGATGATTCCCGCAAGGAGCCAGAAAGGTGAAAGTGTGTGAGACACTGTGAGGGATGGGGTTGGATTGGGATGGGGGGGTTTCGGGAAGAGGTTTAAGGGCAGGTTTGGGGGGGAAGGGGACAGGATGGTGGGGCTTTTTGGCTGCCCCTTGGGTTGGGGTGGGTGGGAAAGGGACGGTGGACATCGCCTGACATGGCCTGAGGCTCCGGCGTGAGAAGTTTGTTCATAAGAATTGGTGCGCCTGGACCCGAAAAAACTGCCCATAAAAAGGGAAGTAACCCCAGTTTGGGCGGTAAAAGGGGATTTGCCTCATTTTTTTGTTTAGGGGGGGAGGGCAATAATAAATGTTTAAGGGTAGTTTGAGGGTCCCCGGCAGTTTTTTTTTCAGACTTTTGAGGGGGGTGACGGGATTGGATGGGGATCGGTTTTTCTCCGGGCGGTCATGACAAGGCAAGCCACATGAAAGAAGCTTTTTGAAGGGGGCAGGCTACGTGAGAGAAGTGTCTTGGATGTTCGATTCGCCAAGTTAGTTCATAGTTGGCCACCTGGGTAACACACCAATGACCGGGCGAGCCCCACTTAAGGAGGCGTATGCGTGTGTTAGAACCCAGGCTAGGTCCCCCAGTAGTCCCACCCTTTTACTCTTTTTTGGGGAGGGTTCCCCTACTAAAATAGACGACAGCAAAAAGTTGGTACTATTCTAACCTCTCTACTGGAGGACCTAGCAGGTTACCAACAACTCAACTAGCTTCGGCGAACGACGTCCGCGAGGTAAGAGGCCACCAGGCTCACCACTTACCTGACGTATTTCATGCGCCCTTGAGACGTTCTGTTGCTCAGGAGGAGAGACGAGGAAAGGGCAGCAAGAGCAAGGCAAGAGTCACAGCTCGGGTTCATTTCTGGCGGTTCCATAGATGGTCACCTTGGGCATTTTGCCCCCTACTCCAAATATCATGGCAAGGCATGTCCTCAGGGAGCCGACATTCTAAAACAATCATGCCAGGGGGAACCAACAAGTTGGGAGTCTTCACCATGCGAGGTTTGGTCGAAACATATTCAGTAGTCTATGATTCATTGAGGGGCGAGAAGGGCGACTCTCACAAAACCAGGGTGGTCTTTAACCTTCCCATGTCCAGTAACATAACTCAAATACTCGACACAACGGGCAACCAACCATAGCAAAGTTTCCATGACTCTCCTAGCTTCAACCACAAAACCAGGGTACTTTCCTTGCTGTCCCATGTCCAGCAAGGCAAAAATGGTAGAATTGGGGAGGACCCAGCTCCTAAAGTAGCACATGTTGAACATCTACTCGGGTTCCCTCCAAGAAGAAACTGATCTTCCAGGTATCCTCCCACAGGCGCCATGTTAGTGGGAGTAAGGCTCTTCTTTTTTCTCCCTCTCCCTATACTCTATTCCTTTTTCTCCTCTCAAACTGGACCCAGTGGCTGTGGCTCAAAATTATGCACCAACATCTTGGCAAATGGAGCCAACAAAGACCTGCGTAACCCTACCTACATGGCCAAGTTGCTGCCCCTTTTCAGTCACTGTTGCTGGTTTGGCAGTAAAGTGCATGGGAAAAAGCGAAACCGCCACCGGCGAACCAGGCACTTGTCTCGTTAATTTTGAGCCGTCAAGAGACCCCTAAGCCTCTGTGCTGTGTGGTTCAAGGCCCGGAGCCTCGCGGAAGCTTAGTTTCAGACCCCAGAGCTGGACCCAGCCGCTCACTCACTTCCTGACTGTTGGGGTCTGGACCATTTTAGTAGATATAACCCAGTACAGAAACAAATAGATGAATGCATGAATGCATGAATGTATGAATAGACAAAAGTAATCAAGTCAATATATATATATATGTATATGGCCATGGGTCAAAATCCCGCACCCCCAGTGAACAGTGAATTCACCTACCCCAAAATGGGATCCCATGGGTTTTGACCCACGGCCATGTATGACTGAATGAATACATCTTAAATGAAATGAATGCATGAATGCATGCATTCATGAATGCATGAATGCATGAATGCATGGATGCATGAATGCATGAATGCATGAATGCATGAATGCATGAATGAATGAATGAATGAATGCATGAATGAATGACTGAATGACTGAATGAATTAATGAATGAATGAATGGAATGGAATGGAATGGAATGGAATGGAATGGAATGGAATGGAATGGAATGGAATGGAATGAATGAATGAATGAATGAATGAATGATGAAATGAAATGAAATGAACTGAAATGAGATGAATGAAATGAAATGAAATGAGATGAGATGAAATGACCTGAAATGAAATGAAATGAAATGACTGAATGAACTGAAATGAAATGAGATGAGATAAGATGAACTGAAATGAAATGAAACGAGATGAGATGAAATAAAATGAACTGAAAAGGAGATGAGATAAGATAAAATGAACTGAATTGAAATGACATGAAATGAATGAAATGAATGACTGAATGAATGAATGAATGAATGCATGAATGAATGAATGAATGAATGAATGAATGAATGAATGAATGAATGCATGAAAAGATCAATCTAAATAAATCATATGTATATGGGTGTGAATTTTAGTAAGGGGCCCTCTGGTGGACATCATTTAGTTGGGGATTTATGTCCACCAACCAGTTGGGAGGGGGTTCCCCATTAAAAATCATAGCTGTATATATATATATACATTATTATTATTATTATTAATTATTATTATTATTATGGTTATATTATTATTATTATTATTATTATTATTATTATTATTATTCTTATTATTATTAATTATTATTATTATTATTATTATTATTATTATTATTATTATTATTTTATATATATATATATTATGTGTATGCACCCCCCCCCTATGGACCATGGTTTTACTGCCTTTTGGGGAATATATATATATATATATACATACATATATGAATAACTGTTTGGTTGCATTTTTTGGCCACTCCGCGGAAGTTTGGGTCCACACGAGAGGCGGAGACTGGGAAGGAGGACTGGGCCTCTGCTCGGGTCCCTGGAAGCTGGGGGAGAGACCCAGGGGGTCGGTTGGATTTGTTGGGTGTTTGGAGCTGTTTTGGTGTTGTTGTTTTTTAAAGGTGTTTAGAGCTTTTGTTTTTTTTTGGGGGTGGTGGTGTTTAGAGCTGCGTTCTTGGGGCTTCTGTGCGTTTTTGTGGGTGTTTGGAGCTGCTTTTTGGGGAGTTCTGTTCATTTTAAGGTTTTTTTGTTGTTGTTATTTTTTTGTGTGTTGGTTCTGTTCCAGCCTTAACTTGGTGCTTCCCAATAGAAGCGTTCGGTTCCTTTGAGCCTTAAGGCTTTTGGCTGGCGAAGCGCAGATGAGTTTGGACAGCCCGGTCTTGGAACTGGGGGAGGGAGTTGGTGCCCACGTGCCACGGGCAGAGTCTATGCTGCAGCCAAGAACCTCCATCCCGATGCCCTAAACAGGTCTGGCTCAAGATTAAACGATCGGAGGGGCAAACCGCAGGTGTTGGTCCATGTTTCCACTTGCCAGGGCAACCCATTTTGGAATTCCGGTGTTTTGGTTGCCACAGCCAAATGAAGAAGGTTGCAAAATAGACCAGTTCGGTGTCCATACACTGGTGAGGTTTGGAGATCTCGATGTGTGGCTCCGTTTTCCCTTTTCTGGGACCTAGCATGGAACTGCGGGGTCTGAAGGTGGGGGGCATTTGCTCTCCAAAATGACTCGCATTTTGTTCGGCTTGGGAACCGCGTCTTAGGCTTTTAGGTTTTTGGTTGGTTTAGTGGGGGGTTCCCATTGAAAGGTGTCCCTTTTTGGTCGGTTTGGTGGAAAGATGGCAATGTTTGGCTTGGCGATTTATTCATGGTGCTCAAAGGGAGAACAAGAGTTTCATGCGAACACCCCCCCCGCCCTCCCACCTCACTGAGAAAGACTTTAGTAGTGCAGCAATAGTACTTTTGAATTGGGAATTGGGATTCCGCCCCAGAAGGATTCCAAAAGCAGCTTCGGTCAATTTGATCTAGTATTGCTGGAGCTTCCGTTTGGGATGTTGATTTTATCAGTTTGATTGTCTACCGCAGGATTTGACTTGCCATGTGAGCTATTATTGGCTGGAGCTTTCTTTTGCCATTTATTTGAGATTTCATTTAATGTATTTGATTTAGTATTGTTATATTTGAGTTTTCATGTGAGTAAGATAGAATTTGATTTGAGCTCTTATTGATATGATTCAGCAGTTGTGGATGTCAGTTTCCATTTGATCTAGTATTGCCAATTGCTGGAGCTCAAAAGTGGGCCCACATGGCTCAAATTCATACCATTCAGGACCCACATTCTTTTGATATGGGCTGCACGCTCATGTGGGGTACCTTATGTGACCTTGTCAAAATGGATTGCAGGGAGTCTGGCTGATGTTTGTGTTGGCCTTTTTTTCACTGCTTCATGGCTGTAGCGGCGCAAAGCTGGCAGCTTTAATTGCTTTTCTAGGCCCCCCGGCTAGGTTTCCCCTACTAAAATAGACGGCAGAAAAAAAGGGTGCCCTTATTCTAACTTCTCTACTGGGGGACTTTGCCCAGTGGATTCTGCCCCCTTTTTTGTCCCATGTTGTTTTTTCGGCGAAGGGTTCTATAAACTCAACCCACCAAAAAAAAGATGCCTTTTTTCCCATGGCCACTGGGCAGCTGAGGATAGGATCCAAGAACTTTCCATGGTGTGTTGGAGCTATGGATTATATTCCACTTTTACAAGGGGTATATACTGCCTTACTTACGCTTATATTGGTGGGTGTCAGCATCCATAGCTCCAAACAGCATACCTAAAATGCCCTTGATATTACGGGTTTCTGAATGTTTAAGCTACTTAGTAAATAGGTTATAACCATGGTTATAAGCCAACTAAACCCAGTTAACCTTGGTCATAACCTGCTTGTCAAGTAGGTTGAACTTCCAAGTTGTGCCTGGCTGCCAATGGCTTTCTTGGTGTTCCTTTCCTCTGAGGACAAACGCTCACTTGTCCACTTTTGGGCAATACCCTTTTATGATGTATATATTTCTAGTTCTGGCTCCACAGGTGATCACCCCTTATTCTAACCACTCCACTGGAGTACCTAGTTGGGCAAGTGAGTAAAGGCAACACAAGGACTTCTCACCTTGCGGCCAATCCTCGTGATCTGCTGGGAAAGATTGGTGCGCGAATCCCTGCGGGCGATCCGAAACGTAGAGGGGAAACCATTGGAAGTAAGACCTAGTCGAGTTCCTGGTCCTTTCGCGGTACATGGAATCGCTCTGGGTTTGAAAACCGATACGTTTGAGCATTTGCCCAAAGCGAACCGAAAGGGCATGCCTCTGTGGCCCACTTCTTGGCCGGCGAAGATGTCCCCTACCTGCTTAGCAAGCTAGCTAGCAATCGCAAACGCGGCCAGCTTTAGTGTGGAGCACGGGCAGACTCGTTCGGACACTGCAATCTGTGGGTGTGTAGTGTTTCTATTTTTCCAGCCCCTCCCCCAAACAAACTCCACCTTGGTCTCTAATAAGTTGGATGATCCAGAGTTGGTTGTGGAAAGCGGGTATGGCTCGTCAAAACTATGGATTTGGTTTGCATTTGGTTTCCCCTGTAAGCCAAGTAGAAAAGGGCGCCAGGCCTCAAACAAGTGCAAACCCAAATCCAAAACCAATGGAGATCCTGTTTGACCCCTTCAATGGAAGGTCCCTTCTGGTGCTTGGGGTGGTGAAAAAGATTCACACAAATCCGCCATTCCCACCGAAAGTGATCCGGATACCTGTAGACAAAAACCGGTTGTGAGTATGACCCCCCCCTCTTCTCAGCCACGGGTTGATCAGCCGGACCTGGTGATGAAAAATGGGACTTGCGACCATATGGTTCTGCCTACTGCGGATGGACGGAATCCTGCACCACTTTGCATCAATGGGAAACAATGCGTTGTTGGTATTTACAGGGTTTTCCATCATCCCAAGCCTTGTTGTTGGGTGGTGCGAAATGGATTTCGCAACCATCCACAGTATATTGCGAGCACCTGTTTTGTTGTAGCCAGCGAAAGCCATGACGAAGGTAGCTTCCCACTTGGCCATGGCTTTGGTGTGACCTTGGCCCGACGGGGCTATACTGGTCCTTTGGAAGCCGTCCATTTGCTGAAATGAATATGATTCTTATTTTCCCCAAAGGAAATTATCACTACTGGAAATATATACTATTTGTTTTAATTATTAGTTTTTCCAGGGGACTTAAGCAAATTGAGGAAACCAATGGCTTTTCTTCGACCTTCTGGGGGAAGAGCAAACAATATTTAGAATCTCCATGACCCTTAAAACAGTGGTTGGTCATGTCCCAAAAACAAGGGGTGATGAGCCCATTTTTTGTAAGGGTTAGAAGGAGACTTTAGGTTTCCGAACTTCTCCCGCGCTCCGAGGCCGGGCGCGAGCGAGAGGCGGGGCTTTCTTTTTCCAGGGCTTCGGGGCTCCCGTTACGGTCGTTTGCGTGGATTAGGCGTGTGACCAACACAATTGGTCCCCCAGCAATTGGTGTCCCACCTCTCACCCCTTTCTTGTTTGGTTGATGGAGGGTTCCCCGAAAGTAGACAAAAGAGAAAAGCTTGACGCGCCCTGATTCTAACCTTTCTACTGGAGGGCCTAAGAAAGCTGGGGTCGCCTCAGGCAGGATTGTTCAGGTGACAGTTGAGTGGATGTTATGAAGCAGAACTATCTACTCTAAAACCTCCTGCACTGCTATGTCCAACTTTTGGGTAGAGCAAATGCGAAGCAGAATATGCCATATTAATACGTATATATATATAGTATGTTTTGTTTGTGTATATACATATACCGAAGCTGAGGAACTCTGTTGTTTGCCCCGGAGTTGGGGATACCGACTTCGTCTCAGACATTTGGTGCCAGCAGGTTCGGTACAGTTTGGTACTGCATAAACGGTTCGGTACCTGGACCGTCAACCTTGCCTAAATGGGTTCGAAACCCCAACTTGTTTTTTTTAAGCAGTTTGAGTCCGGTCCAGGTATTGGGAATATCTTATGCATCTTGGTACCTCGAAAAGCATTTCCCTTGAAACGAGGTCCAAACAATTATCATAGAAAACCAGGTGTTCCGAACATATCCTAACCAAAACGAGTATCGCGAGTGGGGGGTACCTGTAGGTTGCTCTATTGGACCCGCTAAGCCCCCTAGACCCGAAATCTGCAGAAAGACCTCAAATCAGCATAGGGTCCCCAGCAAAAGGCCAGTTCCAATAAGATTGTCTCCACCAGAGACTTCCCCCTACTCCAAATACCCTCTTTTTTTAGCGTATGATGTTGACCCTCTACTCAAAAAGGAGGTATTTACCATGGAAACCCAAAAATACCCTTAAAAAAGTGGGTATTTGGAGCAAGGGGTTGAGTTGTTTGCTTGCCCTCTTTTGGCCCGGCGTAAGAGCTCTAGGGCACAGCGCAATATGTGTGTGGGTCAAAATTAGGCCAGAGGACCGCGGGGTTTGAGTCTTTGGTTCCACCAGGGGTCAGTTTGACAATCACCGCCATATGGCTGTGGCAACCAAAAAACCGGAATTCCAAAATGGAGCCATTGTAAATGGAGCCAAAGACTAAAACCCGCGTAACCCCCCCTGTTTAATTTTGAGGCACAGCCATATGATTGGGGCGTTTTTCGGGTTTGAGCTTCTGTCGTTGAAGCACCGGAGACTTCGAAGGCGGACAAAGAAAAAGGCAGAGGGAAAGCCACAAAAGACATCGCCATTTCAAGTCTCATGAGGTGTCTGGGATCTCCTCCAAAGCTACCTGAACCCTCAGAATTCCCTCTGTTGCCCCGAGAGTTTAGGGTGAGTTCCCCTTTCTTTATGGGTACTTCGAGGCTCCAGGCGGTTCTATTTTGGGGCAAACATGACACAGAATCAGGGAATCACCCTGTGGATTGAAGCCAAGCTTTGGGATAGACGCTTCCCACGGTCAAAGCCAGCAAAACGGTGGTTGGATCTCCAAACAATTGTCACACTAAGCTTTCATTTGCTTAAGTTATTTTTCTTCCCCTTGTTGGTTTTATAAGGATTTTATCACTACTGGACATATGTTTTTTCCAGGGGTCACACGGCCACCGTTTACGGGAGATCCGACTCAAGGCCAAGTCGAAATGAGGCGGACCCCAAACCAGAACCCATTTCAGAGGACTCCGTTCAGGGCCGTGGAAGGTACGCAGCTTCTCGTGATATGAGGCGGTGTCTCCTTTTTTGGGAAAAGCTCGGGCCAAAGATGGTGGTCCTCTTGGTTTCCTTTTGAACCCATAGCCTCCAACCGAGGGACAGCCATATAAGGAAAGCAGGAAGCTTGAGCTTGGCCTGCTTGATTCCTGTTCAGCGTTTGCCTGCTTGCCTGGGGGCTCGGCGTTTTTTTTGTTTTTGTTTTTTGCGATGGCGTTTTTGTTGGGCATGTAATCTATGGTTACAAGCTCGCTGGCTCGCTTTCGCGCCATGCATGAGACGCACAAACAAAAGAGGGGAACGCCTGAAGCTTCAAGAAGTTCCAACTTAAAGATTGGTTCTTGCAAGCCAAAGAGGGGAACACCTGAACCTTCAACAAAAACACAAAGACACCTTAACATTGGGTTTTTGCAAGCCAAAGAGGGGTACCTGAAGTGTTCAAAAAGCAATAAAGCTTAATACTTTTTGGTGGTTCCCAGCCATACCCTTAGTTTTTTAGCCTTTTAGTGTTTAGTGCTTGGATTTCCATTCAACCCACTAAAAGTTCGTCGCTTTTAGCGGGGGATCTGAAAACGGACAGCCCAGAATTGGGCTCTTGCTAGCCAAGCTTCTGGGCGAATTCCTCCCGTCCCGGTTTTCCGCTCGCTCCTTCTCCTCGAGGCCAAGAGCGAGCCCAGAGGACTGAGCGTGGATTGCGGAATCAACATGTGGCAGAGGAGTTGTTTTTCAAGTCCTCGAAATGGGCAAAACATGTCTCAACACCCCCTCAAAATGGGTTGTTTCAAATCCGGGCGCTTGAAGATGTTGGCCAAATGATGATCAGAGCCTTAGGGGCCCTGAAAAGACCAACTTGGAATGGGTGCTAAGCCCCAGATGATGGTGAGTTCCGTTTTGACTTTGAGGATTCACCCATTTTTGAGGATTTGAAACTTTTGGCAAACCTAAAAATGGGTTGTTTCTGAGGGCGCTTGAGGATTACTTCACGGTTCTTGGATCAAGCTGTTTAATTTGTTTTGGTTCTTTTTGTTTGTTCTGTTCATTTCTACTCTGTGGGGGGACCACTGTTCGAGGGGCCCACCTCTTTATGAATAAACTGGTTTTTGATGAATCTGGGGTCAGCATTAGTGGACCCCCGTAACCACACAATACCCACCTTTTTGCAGGGTATGATTTGTCAGCCCTTGACTAAGAAAGAGACCAGTTTTTGAATCTCTTGAACAAAGGCAAACTAACAAAAGTGGGTATGTGGAGTAGGGGGGAGGTTGAGGTGGGCCCGTTTGTGCCTCAACATTTTTTCCGGATTTTCGGGTACCAATCAGACCCTAAAGAACTACCTGTAGAAGAACATAATTCACCAACCACAATTTTGGGTTGCAATGGGCCCATTTCTGAGCTGGTATTTTGAGGGTCCAGGTGGACTATGGAATGATCTTAGTTTCCCTGGACCATGACCAGGGTTTCCCTTCGAAAAGAAAAAAGGGACCACGAACAACCACGGGTCCATGCTTTCAATGGGAGCCTCCGTTGTTCAGTGGCACCAATTCTTGTTCCAACTTTCTTTCGGGTGGCTGCCCTGAAAATGGTCTTCCCCCAAAAAAGGGTTCCCTGTTTTTTCCCGGTGTCACTGAAGAACTGAGGAGCCTTTAATGGCTTCATGAAACGCTCTCGCCCGTTTCGAGAAGACGTGCATCGGCATCTCGTTTCGGAAACGGAGCCATGGGCCCCCGAAGGCAAGGGACAAGAAAAGAAAGTTCCGGAAGCCCAGGGAGACAGGCAGACCCCGGAAAAAATGGGCCAATCAACGGGGCTCCGAGCAAAAGATACATTCATTTTGCCCGCCGTTTGAGTTACATGCTGCTTTTTCAACACCAAAATCAGGTTGGAGACCACGATTTACAAGTTGCAAGGTTCAGGTGTATCATGTAAGGCTCCCTGATCAAGGCAACTGCAAGCATTTTGGACTCTTGTTTGAGCCTCAGTCGGGAAATTCCGGGTGAAGTTGCTAGAAATCCGACTCTAGCGCTCTCTTTTCTCGGCCAAAGTGGAGCTGGCTCCGGTTTTGGAAGTTGAGATGGCGAACCACTCACTGACTAGGTCCCCCAGTAGTGCCCTGTTGCCCCTTTTTTGGGGGAGGGTTCCCCTAGTGAAATAGAAACAAAAGCATCGGGTGGCCATATTCTAACCTCTCAAATCTGGAGCACCACTCGCTAACTTGGCCGAGTGTTTTCGTCAGGAGAGACCAAGGAGAAGAAGATCCCGGCGATTCCTTACGCGGCAGCCTCGGAGCAGTGCTTAGGCAAGGAGTTTTGGTAAGCTAAAGTGAGCTACCTGGTTCGCCAAGTTGCGATCGCTTTTTTCAGTCACTGCTGCGATCGGTTTTTGTGGTAAAGTAGATGGAAAAAAACAGCAACTGGCTAACCAGGTAGCTCCTGAAGCTAGGTGCCCTTTTGCCGATTCTTTTTTGGTTGGGAGGGTTCCCATACTAAAATAGGCTACAAAAGAAAGGGCACCCCTATTTGAACCTATCTACTGGAGGACCTAGCCAAAGTGAAGCATCCAGTGGTGTGTGTCAAACTAATGTTAACCCCGGATTAAGCAGAACCCCTGGTTGATTAAAAGGGGGGTGTCCCCTTTTTGTTGGGATTCATCACTTTTGAAGGGGAAACCTGCTAATGGGACGGGTTTATTACTCCTGGGTCAACATTGCGGGGCCAAAAACTGTGGCTTCCCTTTTGGTTTCGTTCCCAACAATCAGACAAACAAACAAACCAACACAATAATACAACACAACACAATACAATAAATATACAATACGATGCATTACATTTCAATGCAACACAATACAATACAGTACAATGCAACACACCACAACACGTTTATACAAATACATTACAGTACAATACAATACAGTACAATACAATAATACAATGCAATACGATACAATACAACAATACAGCACAGAGACAATACGATACACACACAATACCATACAGTGCAGTACAGTACAATACGGTACAGTATAATGCACACAGACAAACACACACACACAAACAAACAAAACAAACACACACACACACAAGCACAAACACGCAAATACACAAGCAAGCACGCAAGCAGGCCAGCCAGCAGGCAAGCAGGCAAGCAAGCAACAAGCAAACAAACAAACAAACAAACAAACAAACAAACACCCACACAAACAAACAATTGCTCAAGCGCACACACACACACACAAACACGCAAACCCACGAACATAGACACATAGACAGAGACAGGCAGAGACAGCCAGACAGCCACAGACAGAGGCAGTCAGAGACAGACAGAGACAGACAGAGACGGAGACTGAGACAGACAGACATTCAGACGGACAGACAGACAAAGACAGATAGACAGACAGACAGACAAAGACGGACAGAGGCAGACAGAGACAGACAGAGATAGACAGAGACAGACAGAGACAGACAGACATACAGACAGACAGATAGACAGAGGCAGCCAGAGACAGACAGAGACAGACAGAGACGGACAGCCACACAGATACACATACACATACACGTACATACACATACTCATACACATACAAATACATACATACACACAGACACGCGATTGATTTTTCTTAAAATCTCATTTCATTCCCAA
>CAUJNA010002002.1:501862-574362 GCA_963377175.1 Effrenium voratum
GACGGTCAATTTGTTTTTTGACTCGGCTGAATTGACCTCGGGTTCCATAGCCGAGCGTCGGATCCAGTCATGGCCAGCATGGAGTTGAGCCAGCGGAAGGATCGCAGGCATCGTGCTACCCAGGTATTCGGTTTAGTACTCCGAATTTCCAGGCTTACATGGCATGAGCTTCCCACTGATCAGATGATGTGTTTTTTTGATGGGGTCCGTTTTTGCAGCGGTGTTGCGCTGAAGCTGAGTGCCCCCGAAAAATATGTCATCTTGAAGCCACATGAGCGACGTGAGTTCTCCCACCTGGATCGCCAGTTGCGATCGTTTTTTTCCATGCACTTTACCCCAAAAACCAGCAACGGTGACTGAACAAAAACAGCAACTTGGCTATTTGCGGCTATCTAGGCAGTTTCTGGGATATAGATTCAGAGCAAGGAGAGCTGAGCCAGCCCTTGACGAGACCAGGTTGGGGCTTGCAACGCGAATTGTGGCCAATCTGAGCGGTCAACGGTTCGGCCACGCAGAGCCGCCTGCCAGACTTGCTTTTGTCCTTTGTGCCTTGCTTTTCTCTTCAACCAGATTCAACCTGGAGTCTGCATGACCCCTAGAAAAAGGGGTCATGACCCCTTAATTTTGGGTAATGACCCCATTTTTAAAGGGGCCTGGAGACTCCAGGCACCCATTTTCCCTGTGAAGACAAAAGAAAACGGAGGGTCGCGGACGTTGAACCCCTCCCCATTCAGGGAACGACAATCTGCGCGCAAATATTGAGCGGTTGAGGCCTTACACCACGGTGATGCTCCGGAATATTCCCAACAAGCCGCCTGGCCGAGTGGAGACTGGGAAAAGGTGAACCTGAACCCTCAAAATTCCCCTCAAAAAATGATTTCAACCCATAGGCTTGGGGCAATCACCAGTCTGTAAGGCTAATTTCAGGGTCCAGGAAGCTTTTGTTGCGTCCATTTTGTGGCGGATGCTCTAAATTATTGCAGGTAGGCAACAAGGGAAACCCTGGGGGTTCACCATCTTCTTGTTTGGTTTGCTTGCAATAATTAGTTTCCCCGTCACCTTACGGCCATTTAGAGGAGTATTTTCGTGATGTCACTTTGGAGCGAACACCTGCAAGTTGGCATTGTGTCTCGTGGTGTCTGAGGCTCGACTCTGAAAGACAGTGCCATATGGGCGTGGGGCATCAACCTGCGAGCCATTTTGGGGTGGAACATCCATTTGCCACCTTTTTCTGATGTTCACCAGTGGGTTTTGGCAACAGCCATATCTTTCACCCAGATTGACCAATATTTGACGGGGTAGAACGCCTCCTTCAAGCCCTCGGAATCCAGGAGCTCATGGGGTATGGTCTAGGTCCAGCAATTGGTGCCAACTTTGACCGTTTCTTTTTTTGCCTGGTAAAATAATTGCTACAGACAAAAGTGGGTACCCTGATTCTAACAACTCAAATCTGGAGGACCTGGTACATCTCCTGCGAGTTGGTACTTTTTGGGCGAACTCCTGCAGTTCCTTGGGGGTTCTTAGGTGCGAAATGGATTTCGGCAGTGAACCCGAAAAAGGGGGGCCAGCAACCGGATTAGTTTCACAAGCCGAGGTACAGAATTTGGTGGGAGGGTTCAACACCATAGGTGTCTTTTTTGGTGGTTTTACTCGAAACATAGATGGTGATTCCTGGTTTACCTGGTGGTGTTTTTTCTCATCTACCAGGGATATCCATCTATTTCCCCTAAAAGGACACCTATATGGGTATGGGTGAAAATTAAAGCACCAGGGGACCGCAGGTTTTAGTCCTTGGTTCCATTTACTAGGGTTCCCAAATGGATACCCATTTTTGACCCACAGCCATATGTTCAACACACCAATTCGGGGCAGTTGGCCGGCGTCACTTCTGAGAGATGCGGCGATGGGCCAAACAGCCTGTCACATCCAGCAGACCCCCCACTCCAAATACCTTCCTGTGTCATCACCCTTTAAAAATGGTTGGTCATTACCCCTTTTCTAGGAACATGGAGACTCCAGGTTGTTGTTTTATTGGTATGATGTTGACCCTCCAATAGAAAAGGAGGTATTTACCATGGAAACCCAGGTTTTTCAACAGATACCCCAAAAAAAAGTGGTATTTGGAGTAGGGGGGACATACTGTGGATGGGAAACCGAAATCCGTTCGTGCCACTCTGAAACCGTAACGTTTGTTGGGACTCAAATCATTCCACCCCTGAGTTTAAAGGGACATCCTCCATGGCCATTTTCCAACTCACAGGGAGCTTAGTAATCCCTTCCTCTTTTTTAAATAAATGGACCCCATTAAGAAATACGGTTGTTGCTTTTTTTTCCAGTCTGGCTTCCCTTCCTCAAAAAAAATGTAAAAAACACAAAAAATGGACCCAGACTGGCTGAACCCGCCGGGGCCGCGTTTAGGAAGAGATCAAGGACCGATCCCCAGAACCATCGATGGCATTTCTGGGGTTTCCGATTGGATCCAGTCCAATCGGCCAGAGGCGAAGCTTGTTGCTCGGACCGAGTCGGACCGAAACACATCGGTCGGCTTCCGTTTGGCTTCCAGTTGGCTTGCATGTGGTCAAGAAATCGTTTTTTTTTTGGTGTTCCTCCTCTTTTTTTTTCTATTTTCCATGTTGTCACTTGATTTTCCCATTTGGTGAATCGAGTTGTTTTCCCCTGTTGGCTTTAAAGGGAATCGAGTTCACTACTGGATGTATTTGTGGTTTCCAGAGGACTTAAGCAAACGGAGGATGGCCTCCCAGCTTACTCACATGTTTTATTTGCATTTTCCGGCAAGCTGTGCCATGGAATTGAAACTACTTGCCAGGGTAAGTACCTGCACCCTCAAGCTGGGTAAGTACCCGCACCCTCAAACTACCAATTTAATAAATCACCCACTATAATCGCAGGTTGCAACTCTCACCCTGTTTTTTCAGATGTTATTTTGCGGGTCTACCGAGCATGGCGTACAGCTGCGACGCCCAAAGGTATGAGTCGTCGGGCGTTCAGCATACGGCTGCGACGCCCAAAGGTATGGTTACGGGTGAATTCCCATGACTCGAATGGCGCAGATGTCGATCCTGGGTGGAGGGTTGAACGGTTGCCCAGTGGGTTAGGGGGGTTAGGGGGGGTAGGGGGGTTAGGGGGGTTAGGGGGGTTAGGGGGGTTAGGGGGGCTAGGGGGGTTAGGGGGGCTAGGGGGGTTAGGGGGGCTAGGGGGGGTTAGGGGAGGTTAGGGGGGGTTAGGGGGGTTAGGGGGGTTAGGGAGGGTGTATCTTTTTTCAACTTTTCTTTCATTTGCTGAAAATACTATTTTCTTATTTTCCAACCTGTTGGTCTTAAAAGGAAGCGAGTTCACAACTGGAACTTTTTATATATTTTTTGGCGGCTTAAGCAGATGGACGTTTTGGTTGGGTAAGGGTTCCAATTCCCTCGGAGAGTCAACCAACAAACAAGTTGGGCGCCGGTTGGCATGGGAATACACTGGGTATCTGAGCCATGGTCTTGGATTTGAGCCGGCGCGGTATCGGTAGTTGCCTCCCTTTGCCATCACTCACTTCCT
Organism: Effrenium voratum; assembly: GCA_963377175.1. Taxonomy (NCBI): domain Eukaryota; class Dinophyceae; order Suessiales; family Symbiodiniaceae; genus Effrenium; species Effrenium voratum. The sequence continues at coordinate 505,424 of CAUJNA010002002.1, forward strand.
GAGTTCATGAACTTTAAACTTTTCGGGTTTGGACCATTTTAGTGGTAGGTATAAAGTTTGGGTACTTTTTTTGTGCCCTCCACTCAGCCAGGGAGAGGAGCTCTTCTCTTCAAATGGTTGAGGTTCTGTGAATATGGGTGGTGTCTAAGGAGAAGGAGGGGCAAAGAGACGTGGGTTTAGGGGTTCTTGGAACAACCCCCTTTTGGCTTCCGGCGCCCTTTGTCCAACGGCCATCAACGGCTTAATTCTTCCCTCCAGAAGGGGGAATTATATAGCCCGGTCCAGGACTGGTCTTTGAGGCCACCCTCTTCTTTGGTTTTAAAGGGACACCAAGAGGAAGATTCTCCATTTCTGAGGGGTCCAATTCCTCAACAACGCCGAGCCCAGCTGGCCCTCGAAGATTCTCCAAGTCCTCGAAGAAACGACGGGTCCCCTCTGGACTGGACCGCTCGCTCGAGGTATACGAGGGAAATGCTGATCAAGCAGCTGAGCTTGGAGTTTCACGGGGAGCCTGGGTCTTGGGGGGGCGCTTGACCCGCCCTGGCGGTTTTGGGCTTTCGGCTTTTCTGTTAGGACTTGGGCCGGGACCCCGAAATGGATCTTTTTCGGTGTTTCTTGTTGGCTTCGTTTGTAAATCCACCGGAGAAAAGCGGGGTAGCCTCAACCAAAAGTGGACCCCCCAAAGTAAGTTTCGGGGTTTCTTCTTTTGGGCTTCGCTGGAAATCCACAAGAAAGACAGATGTGGCCGGGTAGCCTCAACAAAAAGACGCAAATGAGGTGCAAAACCTGACATGGAGGGCCCTAGACCCCCCCCTTCAATATTTCAAGGGAGGGTCCTTTCTGATGCTTAGCGTGGTTTCAATAAAGTGACCCTTGAAGAAATCGGGGGAGGTTTTTCAACTAGATCTGGGTCTACGAGAACCAAATGTCCGCCGCGATGCAGTGGAAGCGGTGGCCGAACAGGGAAGCGAGACAATTCTCAGCGCAACAACCAGGAGAAGAGCAACAGATGCCTGGGACTCCTCGCAGACATAGGTGTCCTTTTTGGTTGCCTTGGTCGAAAGATAGTTCGGGCGACTCCGATCGGTTTACCTGGTGGTTCAATCGACTACCAGGGATATCCATCTGTTTTCCCGGAGAAAAAGGGACACCTATGCCTGCAGATTCCCCAGGGTGAAGTTTCAGGAGCCGGGATCGAGTTGTTCTCTTGAACGCCACAGCTTCCTACTGCGGCTGCGCGACGCTTTGACAGGACGCTGTGTCCCGTGTTTTTTTAGCTTCAACCGGACGCTTCGAAGGGTGCTCGAAGTTCCTTGAGGACTACCTGGAGTCTCCATGACCCGAAGTAAAATTGGCCCATGACGCTTGGTTTTTGGGTCATGACCCCATGTTTTAAGGGTCATGGAGACTCTAGGTAGGCCTTAAGCTTCAAAGAGCCTGCAGTGACCGGACCGAAATTCACGGCGCGCACCTCCAGAAACGGATGGCTGGCCCTTTCCCGTCCGTAAGCCTTTCCCGTAGACCTGTTTGTTTCATTTCGTTTGCCCCTGGACCCAAGACATGCTGCACCTAGGGCTATTCGGACTGTTTCTCACTCTGAGTGCAACTGGAGATTGATCCTTGGAGGTTGGTGAAGGCACAGAAAGCCCTGTCCTGACTTGCCTCTGCGGCGGGGAACAGGTGTTCTTGTTTCTTTAACTCGTCACAAGATTTCCCTGGGACTTCAGCAAATGGAGGTTACGTGTCCTTTTTGTTGGGGGGGCACACCAAAGATCGTTGCCCCTCCTTTCATTCGGGTCAGAACCTTTTTCGTTTTGCATAAAATGAATGCGGGCCCAGGATGCTGCCACCCACTTTTTTTTTTTCCTGCCAGGGTCGCTTGTCCCAAGTCAGATACGTGTACCCCTCAATCTGCAAGAGCACGGAGCACTCTGCAGGGTTGCGGCATTTCGTGTTGGGCAGTGATGCAGTCGAAGTGATTTTACGCCGCCCATCCGCGTGAGCTGAAGTCTGAAATTGAGGAGCTCGGATATCGCCATCAAACTCCGATCGAGTACGTTGACTCATCAACGCCCTTTGTTGTGCGAGAGATCAGGCAGCTGGAAGATGCAAGAGCACCAATTTGGCACAGTCTTCCCTCCATGTGGCCTCCACAACTCGGAATGTTGCGGTCAACATGCCGAAGTCCTCGCACGAGAAGCGTGCTGTTGGGATTGGTAAGGTCAATCGACACCCTCAAGAGGTGGATTGCTGAAAAGAGAAGCCTTCACTCACTGGCTGAGCTCCGCTGCGGACTTTATACATTTTGGGACGACCTGGATCGCCAGTGGCTGCTGTTTTCCATGCGCTTTACCGCAAAAACCAGCAACAGTGACTGAAAAAAGCAGCAACTTGGCTATCTATGGACCACTTTAAAAGGCAAATGGAAAGTTCGCTCATTTCGCGGCCCATCCGCTCAAGAAACTAAGTTCATGAGCAGCGGAGCCCTCGGGTGCCATGTGTTGATCGGTCTGTCGTTTTCTGTGAGGGCACCCCGTTAAAGGGAACCGCACCTAGGTCCCCCAGTGCCCTTTTGCTCTCTTTTGGGAGAGGGTTCCCCTACAAAAATCGGCCACAGAAAAAAGGGTACCCGTATTCGCCCGTATTATTCTAACCTCTGCACTGGAGGACCTAGCTTCAACAAAAGGGAACCGCGCCGCTTTGGGGTCCTCTAAAAATCTTACGAGCCACCCAATATTTTTTCAGGGTGTCTTGTTTTGAGGGCACAGTCGTTTTGGCAGTCTTTAAAGGGAAACCAAGAGGAAAACCGAGTTTGAGGGTCCGCCCCATTCTGAGACATAACCATTTCACCCTCAATTCAGGTTCGACTTCATGTACTTGCCCATCGACTTCAAGAACAAGTGCAACGTAGGGCGCGGCGGCCGAGCCTGCCCAGCTATAACAAAAAATGCAGCCTAGTCCCCAAGAAAGGTGGTGTTCCTTCTGAACATGTCCCTGCACACCCACCTGAAAAGAATGGCCTCAAGACCACAGGTGTCCTTTCTGGTTGATTTGGTCGAACAATATTTCGGCGATTCCTGGTTTACCTGGTGCTGCAATCAACTACGTAAAGACTCCCTGTACATCCAACCTTTGTGATATCTCCAAAACGAAAAAACTCAGACCTAGGACCTTCCAAGGTATGGAGCCACCATGTTGCTTTGCGGCTACGTCAACTTCCACCATAGTACTAGGCCCTTTCTCACCCGTTTCTTTTTTGGGTGAGGGATCCTACTAAAATAGACGGAACAAGTTGGTACCCTTATTCTAACCTCTCTACTGGAGGACCTATAGAGTATGTTTGTTTTGGCAAACAGCCTTCTCCGATTGGGGATCGAGCCGCATTCTTCTTTGTGCATGGGATTATATATCCTGTGCGATTGCGAATAGATCAAGGTTGTTCTTTATAAAGGGTTTTGATACACTGAGTACAGGGACTTGACGCAAAACCTGGGGATGAAGCCAAACTGTTGTTTGTGCCGGGACTCGGCCTGATTTATTTCACCATGCTCTTTCTCACTGCCTGAGTTCCGCCTCGGACAAACATCTTTTCGGGAGGACCATTTTAGGGATCAACACAACGTTCAGAGTTTGTCTGGCCAGTTCAATCAGGAAGTATTCTAAGTAAGCTGCAAAAGGACTTGGCGCTTCAGTTTTGCTGCTTGGGGGCGTAGGGCTTATTGCCGAACCTTGTCTGATTGGGGATTGATCCATAGTTCTTTGTCTATTAGCGGAACCAGCCACCCTTGTTTTAGTGTCTTTGTTTCTTCGCTTCTTTGTTTCGATGTTGCTTTGTTCGCTCGCTTGTTTGCTGGGCATTCTTGGGTCCTCAAGCAGGCCGTTTTTGGAGGTACAACACCCGCATGTGGTCCCTTCCCCCCAGAAAAGATTGGAGATGCTTTGGGCGCCGAGTTTCTGCCCAAACATGGCTTGGTCATTTGAGGGCGTTTGCCTGATGTATTTTGGGGCTCCAGCAACTCCTGGTAAGGGGACTGGGCCCCGGCTGTCTTCTGCTGGGATTGGGATTGGGATTGGGAGGGCCCCTATTGGGAGACCCTTGACAGTCATACTGTGGATGGACGAAATATGAAAAGCTTGGGATGATGATTCCCCTGCAAAAATCGACAAACAAATTGGTTTACATGTTTCAAAGTAGTGCAGGATTTTGTCCATCCACAGTAGGACCAAAGCTGGCTTGGTCATTTTTCTTGGGGACTTTAACTTTTTGCCAACGAATGGGGTTTCCATTAAACCACTACAAGTTAAACTATTAGCAGGGGAGCAGAAAGCAACCAAGATGTGTTTGCCTGCCGTTCTAGCTAGCCTTCACAGCCTTGGCCGAGATCCGCCCAGGTATGGCTTTATCAACTTCCGCACTCAGGATGCCTGCGAGAGGCTTGTCGATCAGATCGGTCGCAAGCCCTGGCTGTGTGAAGTTCCGAAGCGGGTTTCGGTCTTAGGGTACCTTTGGATGGGTCAAGTCTTGGCCGGAAAACACCGCATGAGCCACAATCAAAACCCGGGTAGATGAAGGTTAGTACGGGATAAACCCAGCCATAAATCGGTGCAGCCGCCGTTGTCGTTCTTTACGTGGTTCTGGGTAGGGCATTTTGATACCGCGTTTTGATTATGACTCAGATGTCTCAACTCTGAGAGTGGTTTTTGATCAGACTAGACTCCAAGAGCTATGACATATCGCACAACAAGCATGCCTGGACCCTCAAACTATCCATAATAAGAGGAGTTTCATCCGAGAAGTTTGGGGTTGCAACCTTTTTTGCAGGGAATTTTGAGGGTTCAGTGGCTCCAAAGGCGCACTTGGTTTGGCTCAGAAATGTGGCTTCCCGCTCATAGGGTTGCGGTGAGTCTTAGGCATGCGGCATTCTGCGAAGCTGGCCGGCTCATGTGGGAGTGTTCAGGCGGCCCAGTGTTTGGATTTGTGGTTTGGATGGTTGGTTTGGGGGTTCATTGGGAGGATTCATGGTTGTTTTTGGGAAACATTTTACATTTTTGGTTTAGTCGGAATTCCCCGCGTAACTGCTACTTCAACGTCAACCAAGCATTGGTGATTGGCTAATTTGGTTTGGTGGTTTGGTTGCCTTTGGTTTGATTGCCACGTCTAAACCACCTTTGGATTGCCGGTTTGGATCGGTGGTGGGATTTGAACCCAGTGCCTTTTGAAGAGGAACCAACTGGGGAAGGTACCCCGAACTTCTCAACCACCAAACCAAAATCATCAGTTAGGGTAAGGTGAAGTGGGTGTTTCTCAACCGGGGGGGTCTTCTCTTACTGCGGTTTACCTGCAGAAGGTTGCGGACCTCAGGGCACGTTGGATCGTCCGGTTCCCGGCACTTAACGTGGAAGTGGGGCTTGGCATAAAACGTCGTGGTTGTAACCTGTTCAAGTAGTTTGAACATCCAAGACTAGGTCCCCCAGTAGTGCCCTTGTACCCTTTTTGGGGGGAGGGTTCCCACAAAATAGACTACGAAAAAAAAATGAGAAAAACAGGAAAACCAACAACAGTTGGTACCAACTTATTCTAACAACTCAAATCTGGAGCACCTAGTGTTTATTTTGACAAGTTTCGCCCGCGGTTTTGCTCGAACCTTCCTTTTCGCGGCCCTCGCCGGCCCTCGTTACATTCTCCGCGAGCGAGTCTGCCTCGGAGGTTCATCGGGCAGTTCCACGGCGTGGACGTGCGGAAGTGCCTCCCGGGGCTGAACTCCAAGAAGGTCGTGGAGGAGCGAATTTCGAGTCGAAAATCGGATCGGGTCGGGTCGAATTTTCGTTTTTTGGTCGGAGCATGTCGATGGCTTGTGTTTTTGATGGCGCAAGGGGGTTTATGAAAAACCACCTCTGTGGATACAAGTTGGAATATGTTTACACCCCCTGTGGGGTGTTTTCGTCTTTGGGAAACCCTTTTTGTTGTATCACAGAAGTGGTCATTTCCCACAACCCTGGAGCAGGTGGCTGTGGCTCAAAGACGTGTGGGGGCCGTCCGTAATTGCATGTCTAAGACAACTTATGACATTTTGTACAACCCCCATGTACAACAATGGCACCTGGCCGTTTTGGAAACTTAAAACTAAAACCTTGTTTTTTTGCGGGATTTCGTTCCTGACGCGTCTCTGGCAGCATGTGGCTTGAAAATGGGATTCGGACCCCCCCGAACTGCTGGGTCTTCCCTTTTTTTTCCAAGAAAACCAAACTCCAACTTCCATTGCAGATATTGGGGTCCGTGCCTTGGCAAGGACCCAATTTGGATGATGACAGGTAAACAATATGAATGGCGGTTATAATATGAACACCCAAGCATTGAATGAGTTGGGTGGCCTGCCGGGACCCCAGTGTCCATTGCCAAGTCAGGAAGTGGCCAACGCCTGGGATACAACCCCGTGACCAGGTTAACTCCACTTAAGCTGGGGTATAGCATCGGTTACCAACAACTCAGCTTGGCCAATCGAACACCCAAGCACCCACCAAAAGCAAGTTCGCAGCCACGGAGTTTGTGGCAGCAGCTTCTGTTGCTTGATTCTGGACATTCCGCTGAGCACCTGCCGATGTTTGGACCGGCTGAAGAATGTTCTGGATCTAAACCTTCAGGCTTCACTGCGCATGAGTTTTGTCTCTTTTCGAGGCTACCTGGATTCCCATTTTACTTTGTTGTCAGTCACTGTTCAGTCACTTTTGCTGGGTTTTGGGTAAAGTGGATGGAACAAAAACAGCAACTGGCGATCCAGGTACCTTCTTCTTTTTTCTTGGTGGGTCTTGGGGCAACCAACCGGAAGACCAGAACCACCATATTTTGGGGGTACCCAAGTTGCCGAGTTGGGTCCTGAACCGCAGGTCACCCCCGCGCGCGTCCAAGGGCTCATGGAGAATGCCCGGCCCCAAGATCCGATCTTCGCCGGTTTTTTGTTTGGTATGCGTCCCAAGAAGCTGAACCAAAGGCGGTTTCAGCTGCGGGGACCCTCGAGCTACCCTTCAAAGAAGGGAAGTTATCAACCATAGGTTTGGGTTGCAATAGCCCATTTTGAAGGGTAGTTTGAGGGTCCTGGTACCTGCCCCCAACATGAAGCTTTAAGAGTGGGATGGGGGAAGTGGGTTTTGGAGGTATGGAGGTCAAGCGGTGTACATACTGCCTTACTTGTGCTTACATTGGTGGTATACAAGCATGCCTCCAAATCCCATACCTGAAAATGCCAACTTGTCTGAAAGTGGGAGGGTTCTGGGTGGGTTCGCCAAAGTTACGACCAGAGTGACCAACTAGAGTTTGTGGAATGCCTTTGAGATTGTTGGCAATTGCTGAGCCATCGACATTAGGATTTCCACGGCATGGCTCACGAGGCAATCTCAACTTGTAAAGTATGGGTCAGTTTTCGGACAGTCCCAGCCAGAAGTAGCTGCTTTCGGTATCCGCCTGAACGTACTTCTTCATGCTTTTGGTTAGACCCCCTCTTGCTGTTTTTACTCTGACTGACTGCCCGGACGATCAAACAAATCCCGCTTGATGGCATTTCCCGGTTGTCCTGTGGGAATCACATAAGTGATGTTGATGGCCCAGTTGCCTCGTTGAGATCAGCAGATTTTGTGCTTTTTCCCCACATGGCCCGCATCCAGGATCCAGGGGCCCCCATATAGGCCATGAATTCTTAGGGAAGCTCAGAAGTTGTCACGGAACCGCCTTTTTTCGGAGGTACCCTTCCATCATTCCATCCACAAACATGGAACCTGACTGGGGGATCCGAGAAGACCATTTTGCTTTAAAAGGGACCCTGTGGTGGGTTCCGTTGGTGCACAGGAAGGCAACCAGGTGTTTTTTTTCTTCAGGTCTGTGATGGTTTCCCCTTGGAAAATGTTGGGTGCGGGTGTCTTCAACGTCCCCCAGTGGTGCCCCTTTACCTTTTTTTTGGGGGAGGGTTCACCCACTAAAATAAACTACAACAAAAAGCGTACCCATGTTCTAACCTCTGTACTGGAGGACCTAGTCAATGGTTGAGCCTGCAGGGATTGCTGTTGAAGACTGCGGAACTGAAGTCCAGTTCCGGAACCAAGTTCAGTTCCATGCCCCAACAACTATGTTGCTATGATTTTGGCTGAGGGCATCCCCTTCGGGAGTTTTGCAAACCACTTTCGGGTTACCAATGGATTAGCGGGAATTGAAGCCCTGGTTCTTGAGGGTAAATGGGAACCACCAACTAGGGGGAAGCTGACACTTGGCGAACTCACGCAGCTAACTCCTGCACCATCTCTTGTGAATAACTTCAGCAGGTGAGAAAAATGGGCAAGTCATTGATCGTAAAAAGAGGTCCGTATGGTTTTGCTAGTGGGTCCTCCAGAATAATCTGAAGTTAGCAGGGAAATCAACATTCTTAAAAAAGATGGATGAAATCTAAAAAATGTCAGGTTAATCAGTCAATTATCACGATGACATTTATGGCCCAGAGGTACATGAGGTAGGTTCCCATGTAGTCAGTTGCATGTTGTACATTCAAGTCATTGCCAAAGCATGATCCAATCACTGCTTTGGCTCAAGTGCTGAAAACAGCGCGTGGCATCGCGCTAACCCCAAGGTTAAGGGAGAGGTCGCAGTCACGGAGGGGTTCGTTCCTTTTAAGGTCCCGGGTTCCCCCGTTGTTGACAAAACTGTGTTTCCCTCTCCTTTGAGTGGTTATCAGCCGTAACGCTTTTCGGGTAAACGAACCCTTCCGTGACTGCGACCTGTTGGTCGCACATGGAAGTCGGCCCTCACCGCGGCACACGCGGTGGGAAAGGGCCGCGTGCCCGATTGTACAACACTCTGCAACAGATCGTCGTCGACGAGTACAAGCGGCAGAACAGACGATTCCGGTGGATCAGGTTTGCGGACGCCTCGAAGCAACAGGTCGAGGCGCTCTTTTCCTGGCGTGAGTCACTGGATAGTTGGCACCTGTGGAATTTTGACCAAGAAGCCTTCGACGTGATCCAGGCCGCGGACAACGCTTATCAGCAGCGTCTCGCATTGGTTGAAACCACAGGTGTGGTCTTGCCGCAAGGTGTGCCATCTCAGGATCAAGCCGCAGCCTCAGGCGCGGCGGGAGCAGCGAGCAGTGCAGCGGACTGGCTACGTCCTCCGACGCCTCCTTCAGCTTCCTCCTGGTTGCAAGATTCGCGCACTCCTTTGCCTCGCATCCGGCCATCTGCAGAGGAAAGACAAGCCGCAAAGTCAACTCTTCGCGGGGTGTACGCTAAAGCTGCGGAAACGCGGCGGGAGAGCAGCAGGGAACGGTCAACACAAAGATCGAGGTCCCCGTCGCCCCGAAGGTCGAGGTCTCCATCATCAACTCCGAGACGAGGACCAACTGCTGCTACCCCTGTGGAACAACGGGCCCACAGTGTTGAACCCGCGCTTGCGCGGGAGGGCAGGCCATCCAGGACTTCCCTAGCCACACGGCCATCGTTTTGGCTCCACAGAATAGCATATACCCTGTGACTAGGTTTGACGAACACGGCACCTGGGTACTCGTTCGGGAGGCTTCACAGCCACGTGAGGCGGCATCTCATCGGCGAGCACAACGGACGTCTGGGCAACTCCGCCAAGCCGATCCGTACCTGCTCGCGGACGAGACGTGGAGGGACCCCCCAAGAAGGTCATCCACGAGCTCGCGTTCACGATCTCCTGATCGTCGCCCGGCGCCGGCGGAGCACTTCCGCCTCGACGCCTACAGCTCGGAAGAGGAACCTCCGCAAGACGCGGAATCCATCAGGACGGGCAGGGCAGCCTACGTGCCTCGGCGCGTTTACGAGGCGCCGACTCACTCTGAGCCCATCGCGTTGCACAGCCGGAGAATTGGAGCAGTTCAACCGCCGCCACCAAAGGCCGCACCCAAGGTCATTTTTGGCAGCAAGCCCCCATTGCCCAAGGAAATCCCCAGGGCAGTTTCTTCGGTACCGGCAAAAGCAGATATTCCGAGGAAGTCACCGCCACGGGCAAGATCTCCTGTTCGGACTCAGAGTGCATTCGGGTACAAGGCGCCTCCGCGAGGTTTGAACAAGGCCGAACCCAGAAGCAAATCGAGCTCAAACCCGCCACAATTCGGGTACATCGTCAAGCCGCCACCTCCGCAGGTCGTTCAAGCAGCTGCTGCTAGCGCTGCAACTTCCGAAGCTGGCTCGCGCTTTCGCTCGCCACCAAGAAGGGCACCGCCTGCGCCCGCGCCGCCACCACCTCCGCCTGGAAGGCCGGTGCCGCCCAAGGAGCTTGTTGTTGCTCTTGACTGGCACGGAGTTCTTGACGTTGGGCAGCAGGGACCCCACCTCAACCCGGAAGTGATCCGACATCTCGTTCAGTTTGCAGCGGACTACGCACCTATAAATTTTATAGTGCTATCCTTCGTGGGCAGGGCTGCAAGCGAGTATCGCCGCCGCGAGTTCCAGGTCGCCCTGGAGCACGCGCGGGCGACATCTGGACTCACTTTTTCTGCGATAAAAATCGTTCACGAACGGTTGGGTAGGGGAGGCAAAGCAGACGCCCTTCAAGGGCTGGGCGTTCACGCCCTTATTGACGATACAGCATCGATTGTCCGTGAAGCTCAAAAGACAGGCATCGCGGCGTTCCGCAACTTCCCGCACTTCGGGCCGGGCGGATTTGCCAACGCACTTGAGAACCTCGGTGAGTTATCGAGTCCCGGAACAGACAATTCATTCCGGCGGCAAGGGGCCTGCATCCATCGCAGTACCTCGAGGAGCTCCACCGATCTGCATCCCAGTTGCCCGCCAGCCGGGTACTTCGATAGCCATTGTTGCAAGCCGTTAAAACCGTCGCTTTGCGCGGTACAGCATTTTGCAGTTACAGGCATTCGATTTGCAGACAAATTCTCAATACAGCTTGGCAACATCCCTCGATAAAGCACCATAGTGCGGCAGTGCGGATCAATCAATCTACAAGTACAATTACAAATACAGAATTCATCAGGTGCAAAGCAGCAGGGCGTATTTTCTTGAGTGGCTCACTTGAGCGTTTCGCAACGTATTTTCTTGAGTGGGTCACTTGAGCGTTTCGCAACCAGCTGCCAATCCAGGGATATCTCCTCGTAGCACACGCTGCTCAAAGCGCGTGGAGCTAGCTTCGTGTGAGTGCAAAAGTTGCATTGCTGTGTCATGGCTTCAACGGGCTTATCACCGCCATCAGAACCCCGTTCAAGGTCAACCCCAAATAGGGATTCTGAACCGGATGACCCTGACCTAGCCATGGTTCCTGCAGTTATGTCCACAGTTCGCACATCCACACCTCAACGAGCAGCCCAAACACGACCATCATCACCCCCGAGTGGTCCGATCGTGTCAGAACCGACATCGTCCGAAGCTTCCCCAGCCATTCAGTTTCCTTCACAGGGATCGCAATTACCTGACCCGATGACTAACGTACCCGCTGCGGCATTTATAGCTGGAGCTGCGGTGCAGCAAGCTCATCGAGCATCCGACCTCGCTGCTCAGGCAGCCAATCACGCCTTGCACCAACAGCAGGCCGCCGATCAGGCGAGACAAGAGGCCGGATGGATCAGGGAAAGGGCTGTAAGAGAAGTTTCAGACGTTAGGGTTCAGGCCGCTCAGCTAGCTTCGCAAGCACAGCAGGCTGTACAAACAGCACAACAAAGTGAGGCTCAGGCTAGGCAACTCATTGAGCAGACACGACAGGAAGCCTTAGGCCATGTCGAGAACGCACGACAGGTTGTCAATGCCACTCAACAGGACGCTCAGCAAGAGGTTCAACGCATTGTTCAAGAGGCTCAACAGGCAATCCTACAAAGGGAGCAAACCATTGCCAATCAAGAGCATACCATTCGTGGATTGTCCCAGGAAAATTCTGTGATGCATCAACGACTTGGTGATCTCGAACGTGTTGTTGCGCAGCTCACCCAACAAGCTCGTGCGACCCCTGTTCCGATGCAAGAGTCCCCGCTAAAAGCCGCATCAATAGCCGAAACAGCTACGGAAACAAGCGCGGCTAAAGCCTCAAGTCAAGGCACACTTCCCCCAGGAACCCATCAGCCGGTTGGAGCACCTCAGGTTTCAGGTTCACAAGATGCCTCCGGTGTTGCCGCATCGTCGCAAGGGAATGCTTTTACAAGTACTATCCCCGACCCTCCGTGTGGTTCTGTTCAAAGTACGGGACTTGGTCACGATGCCCCAGCTGATTCAAGGGACCCTGGTGGGGGTGCAACAAGTCAACATCTCGTAGGCCATTCGGCAGTGCTAGGAGCAGCGTCCTCTGTTGGAGACGCAGCCCCCGGCGCGTCGAGGACTAGCGGGTTGGGTAGAGACGGTCCAAGGGATCAAGCCGATGTGAGAGTGCAAGTGACAGCTTTAGCGGAAATGGTTCAGCAGCTTTCCCAATTGGTTGCTAATCAAGTGGCTCCGCCACCTCCGCCTCCGGCCGCACCACCTCCAGTGCCTCCCATGCCCTTTGCAGGGGCGCCGCCTCCGCCAAAAGCTGGCAACGGCACTCATGTTCCGCCAGTACCAATCACAATGTTGGGAGGGTTATACTCGTCATCCCCACAAGCGCCATCGGCAGCAAGCTCCGACACATCATCAGACTCTGATGGAGATGATGATACCCCACAATGTCGAGTTTGCGGCGGCAGCCATGAAGACACGGATTGCCCATACCTCACCATGAGTGGTGGTGGGGGAGGTGGGGGAGGCCCTGGCCTGCAGACCCGTCTCAAACTGCCGATCCCAGTGTAGGCATGACCGCCATAGATCACGCCACACATGAGGAATCCGTTGTTCGCGTCAAGGACCTCAAGGATCTCGTGTTGCCATCCCCTCCGGAGAACGCTGGACAGGCTAGAGGTTTCGTCAACCAAGTTTTGATGGCCATCGGTCGACTCCAGAAGACTCCCGGAGATGAAGTTTACCAGTGGGCCCAAGCATGCATGTCCTCCACCGAGCAAGAACTCATCGCGGACAAGCGTTTCCCACGGTTAGATCGTGAAGTAGCCGCAAAGCTCCTTAAAACCTGCCGTAAAGGTAAGTTCGGGCTCTTGTTTCAGAACATGGTTGAACAAGAGAGGATCTCGTCAGGTGGGATGCCCGTAGGGAGAATCATGTTGCGTGCCATCTTCAAGCACTTTCAGTTAGAACGAGGTAGGCTCGGAACCTTAGGAGGTCGCAACTTGTTAAAGTTGTCTCTTGCAGGCCCGTCCCTTGCTGACCTGGATGCCTTTCGGGAGAAGTACGTTTACGTGCTGACCGCAATTCCCGTGGCAGAACAACCCAGGGAAACAACCTTGTTTGATCACCTGTTGGATGAGCTGGAAAAGTGCACCTCGCTGAAGCCCAAGGTAGAAAAGGCACGGGAAGCCCCTTTCGGTAGCCACCGTAGAAAGCCGGAATGGTTGTGGTCCAAGGTTGATCTAGCCTTGGAGCTCCATCAGGACAAGCGGAACAGGGATGAGTTTGACAAAAGTCTTCAAATCAAGCCAGCCGTTATGTCCCAGGGGAATAATTCTAATGCCATGCCCGCAGCAAGCAGCGAAGACAAGCCCAAGAAAAATAAGAAGAGCAAAAAGGATAAATCTGCTGACCAGCAGACTCCGGCAGCCCCTGCGCCGAAGGTTAAAGCTCCAAAGCCGCCTCCTCCTAAAGCTAATGCAGCTCCAGCCCCCAAAAGGGTAAAGGTAAGGGCGGTTCGAACGATAACCTTACTCCTAGGTCTAAGGCCATCAGTAAGACAGCCACTACCTAGACATCCAAAAGGCTTGTTTATCAGGCCTCGTGTAGCTGATTTCACGAAGGCTGGTGATTCAAGCCTTTGCTTTTCGCACGAAAGCATGTGGCCTTATCGTGCAACACCACGCATGCGTCTTGAGCCAGATAACGTAACGCTGGCGCAACCAACAGTAGCCAGTCGCGCTTGTTCCTGCGCCACAGCGCGCCAAGCTTGAGCCACACCTATGGGACATTGCTTTTTACACACGGGACCCCTCTATCTTGTTTCTTAAAACGCTTACTTGGTGAAGCAGCCAAGGGCTGTACCTTGATATGTGGTAGGGACATGCCTGAATATATTTTAAGATATACATATACACACATATGTTTATACACATGCACATCTGTACACATGTAAATGTATCTATTTATGTGTGTCTACTCGCCCACAGATTTGCACTGGAAACCAACGTTGAAACACAAAACGTAGTTTCCACTGAAGTTGTCAAAAAGGGCTCAGCAACGGGAACCTTTGCAAAAGGTTTCTCAGTAACCCGTCGCGGCGACCCCCCCTGCCCTAACCGAAGGTTCTATTTGACAAGAAGCAGCGCTCATTTTTCGCAAAGGGGATTTATTCCGTGTTTCTCAAGCTGGCAGAACCCCTTTTTGAGTTTGTTGTGTTTCTCAGAAAGAAACCTCCTGTGGTTTGTTTTAAAAGGAAACACCAAGCACGGGGGACCGCAAGAACGTTGAGAGACCCCTGGTTGAGTTCCAAAAAGGCAACGCCCTTGTTGGCACCGCGCGGCCGTCCTCTCAAAAATGGCCCAATGATGGCCTGCGGGAGTTAAGCCCCAACAGCTTGAACAAGTTCAGCGTTGTCGACGTTTAGGGTTTGCCATTGGCACCTGAAAAAAACAAAAAGCCCCTCCCATTGCGACTTTGCCTGACGGCCACTTTGCCTTCTGCAGCGCTGCGTGGCTTGGTAGCCAGCCCGGGCGCTCAGATGGCACCAGTGAGAACAAGCAACGCCCGGTAGCGGCGAAGCGTTGTAATCTCGAGAGTCCTTGCATGAGTGCTGCTTGCTATGGTAGACAGCTGGAGCATCAGATCTTCATCTTGATAACAATGCTCATACCTTAGTACGATGTCCAAAAAGACAATGGAGCGTCCACTTTCTTCAACTCCAGCGAAGCAAATGTTATGTCATATTTGCAGTTAGGCGCCTTGGGTTTCTTCGCGAGTGCACGATGTAATCGCACAAATGCACCATCGAATGGAATTTTGGAACTATTTTGTAGCATCTCCGGCTGACGGGGTTCTGGTTCTTCAGATAAAGGGAAGCCAACTGTTGGTACATCAACAAGAACGTTCTTCCATAAAAAGCAGTCTTCTTGCTATCCTCCTCGCTGAAGAAAGGTCCATGTGTGTCCATCATGAGTTGGAACTCTGCCAGCGCATATGCCGCGTGAGCTCTCAGGCGGCCCCCAGGCGTTTCAATCTGCTCTCTCAAAAAGTCGGCAGCCCAAAAGATCAAGGTTTTCACAACGGACCCTTTGTAAACACTAGCGAGTTCAGGCGGGACATTCCATTGCTCTCTCCCAAAGCGTCTGCCATCAAAGCGATGGCAGCAAATGGTTGCTCGGCCTCCTTGTCGTTTCCCCCAAAGCTTGTAATGTGCAAATACTTCCCGGGATAAAGCGTAGTCCAGATCTTTGAGGGTCAGGTCAGGTTGCTTTGATTCAATGCTATCACAAATCCAGGAGGCGATGGCAACACAGGCTACACCTTGGTGTAGGACATGTAGAATGTCCTTAGTTACATCACAACGGGCGGCGAACTCTGGGGGTTATAGGCAAAAGCAACGGTTTTAGGGGAACTTGCCAAACGCCCAAAGAAAACAAAGCCGACCAGCGCACGACGAATGTCTTCCAGATTGCGGTCCTTTGTCCAGCCCTTGACGGAGCACCAAGATGGTTGCGCCCCGTTGACCATCAAGAACTCTTCGTGTGTGAACATGTGGTTTCGATAGGCTGCATCTAGCCGGAAGTCGCCAAAGGTGAAATCAGGCCGTCGCGAAGCCAGGCAGTGCTCACAAATTTGAGTACATTGGTAATTTCGGGCTAGTCGATGAACATCTTTACGCGCTTCCCAATCAGATTTGAAACCAGCAAACGCAAGTTTCCAGCCTCCCGCAAAAAAACTGTTTGCGCGCACATACTCAGGCGAGCTACCATTCCAGGGTTTTCCTTGCGAGTCCAAAGAAGGAAATTTACCAGTTTGCAGCACGTCGCAAATGTAGCCATGTAGGAGGCCAATCGAGTCATGAGTTTTGTGCTTGATAACCAGCGATTCCCTGATGAGGAGTGAAACAAGCTTGGTCTGAATGCTTGGCCCCTTGCGAGTGGCACTGGAGTAGCTGTAGACCCATGCCTTCTGCGCCTTATAAACTTTGACCCCATCCGTGTGGAAAAATATGGGGACTGTCTTAGATAGGTCGTTCTCACTCAGCTCAAGCCGCCCAAAGAAGTCCAAATGGCGGCATGCGTTCCAATACGTTGAAACTGCCTGACGCGCCAAGTTCTCCTGATCCGTGGCAGATGCAGCTTGGTTGTCAACGACCCAAGAAAAAAACTTCCCCTCGTTCCAAAGCCAGTGAAGCACATCCCATGGCCATATGATTGCCACATCACATGTGCCTTCCTCAAACTCCAGATCCGTAGTCTCTTGCCAACAAGGTAGGTTCACGGGCGAGGGGTGAAAGGAGCAGGCTGAATCGCACCACCTACAGGGCCAAAGGTTTTGACTAGAGCAAGTGTAAATAACAAGCAGCGATCGTGTGTTCTTAAGACACCGCCTTGCAAAAGAGCGTTCTTCGTGTTTGCCATCGGACCACTCCTTCATCAGTCTAGCCAAAGGGCAGCCAGTGTTATCAGCACAGAGAGCAGCTGCATCACGGCACCCATCGGCCACTGATGTGGCCTGCGCAGTGTGTGTTTTCTGAAGAAGGGGACCAACAAGCACCTATTTGATTGCAAGAACCCATGCCCCGCCCCTTTGCAAATCTTCCGAAGGATTCTCCTCGCAGAAGCAGATGCGTTCCGAAGAACACCTCAAAAAGCGCTAGGAATAGCAAGGCTTTGCGTGTCGCCTGCGTGTTTCTAAGCTGCTGGCTCTGAGGATCAGATGATGCAGCGCGGCCAGTAGGCCGGGATGGGGATCGCGAGCGTTCCCTGCGGGTCAAGAGCCAACGTTGCCAACCCATGGTCTTAGGAAAACAAACCACATTCAAGGACACAGTAGGACTTTTCTGCGGTTCGCTTGAGATGGTGCCAAGGTTAGCCATGGCAGCATGCGACCCCACCCCTACAGCGTCGTATCTGAACGGCGCTGCATCAAGTTAAACCTCATCAAAACTATCAAAGGCCTCGCATTTGGGTAGACTGTCTAACTAGCAAGGGGTCAAGGTTTTCAAACGGTTGAAGGGACCTTGAGAAGGTGCGAACTGAGTAGCATGTCGAGGCACAGAGTGACAGTTTTGATTGACACCCATTTGAAGGACCAAGTGATCCACGATGGTCTACACAGAGGCTGTCCCCTTAGGAGACGGCGTCTTCTTGCTGTCGGCTGACTTTGGCTTTCTGGCTTTCTCAGACGCACGGATCAGGGCTTTGGCCAGCTGAACCCGCTCGGCTGCAATCTTTGAAATCTCTTCGATCTCACGTAAGGTGTCTTTGTAATCCGAATTTCTATTCCGCTTTTGGCGGATCTTCTGTTGCAAGCTGTCAGCCTGGCCCTGCAGTTTGACTGCACATGCGTTGAGCTGGGAAATCAAATCTCCGGACATTCCCAGAGGTCTTAATTTGAAGGCGTGGTCCCTACAGTGATTGACCTCTTTGAGAACTCGGTTGACCAAGTTCTGGGCCCGGTCAAGCGGAGTGTCAGGGACCACCTTGCGCAAACAGGATGCAGTTTTGACGCTCCCTTCAAGCAACCAGCTCATTAACCTGACGCTAGTTTGGGAAGAGGCGCGTGCTTTGCTTCCTCCTTCGCCTCCTTGTTTTTCCCGCCCTTACCCTTTGTTGGTTTGCTGCTTGCAGCCCCCATCGAATCCATGAGCTTGTCCATGCCACTGGATGAAACCATATCGCCGACAGCGAGCTGAGCCTTCCCGTGTAGGCATCCACCGGCCTCTGCGTGGGGAGAAGGCAGGGATCGGGGTTTCGCGGTTGTTTTCTAGAAGAAAAAGGACAGCCCCGCCCGGCCTGAACAAAAGCATTGAGGCCATCCTTGTCTAAGCCTCCTGACATCTCTAATTGAGTGATTCGCTTCAACTCCCGAACATCCTCGATATTCAGCTCGACCATCACGAAAAACAGCTGTTCATCCGGGTCTCCGGGAAACTCAGGGTCTTGCATGGTCCTTAGATGTCACAAGGGTTTCGTGTTGCTGCTTGTGTTCGCCACTGATCAAAATAGTCGGGCTACTAGGTGTATCAAGGCTCAACCCAAGATCGCGTTTCCTTTTCATGATCTTGTCTGCTCGCTTTTGCCCGTGATTGTTGATCAACCATTGCTGGTTGCGGAACCCGTACTTTAACTTTGTTTTCTGGCTTTCCTCAAGCCGTTGCGTAAACCGCATCTCAACTTGGGCGACGTCGCCACCGCAGGCGACAAAGTCCTGGAACAAGCGGGTTCGGCCATCCTGGCAATGAGGGCTGAGGTTCCCGCCCAAAAAAACAACACAAACAAACGGGGGCGGCCACGGCGAGGGGGCCTAATGTTCTAGAAGCAGGCCGGCCCAACCTGCGTTTGCGCTTCTGCCACCAGTTTGCTGGGCATTCTTTTCTGGTTCTTAGTGAGGCGTCGGAAGGCCGCCCATTCTTTGCGGTGCGTGGACGATGTGCATAGCTTTGTCTCGGGTTCTGCCAGAACCTTTTCGTTTTTGCTCTTCTTTGTCTTCTTCTTCTTTGCTGCTGTGTCCTCAGTGTCTTCGCTGCTGGTTTCGTTGTTGTCGCCGCCGCCGCTGCTGCTGCTGCTACTGTCGCTCTCAGACGCGCTGCCCACGCCCTCATCTGACTTGTCATCCTCCTCAGTCGCTTCTGCTTTGCTTGTTGCCTTCACCGCTGCGACCTTAGCAGATTTTGCTGGCTGCTTCAGGCGCTCCTCTGTTGTGTCACCCTTCTTGTCTGGCTGCTTGCTGTCTCCTTCATGCTTTGACGCCTTCGTTTTTTCAGCTTTGCCCTTCTTGCTCTTTGACTCCTGCCTGGTATTGCTTCCTTCCTTTGTCATTGGGCTCCCCTCCGCTGCTGCCTTTGCTCCTTCGCTGGTGCCTCTGCTTCTGCTGCCGTCCTTCGTGCTCTTCTTGGTTGTTGGAGTTTCCTTCGCATTGTTCATCTCATCTGTGACGCTACGCTTAGCTGCGTCCTTCTTCTCCTTCTTCGCCTTCTTCTTCTTACTCTTCTTCTCATCGTCGTCGTCGTCGCTTGCCGCTTCTTCTGCGTTTGCTGTTGTCAGCTGCGGCTGATCCTTCTCTGCCTTGGTTGCCTCTCCGCGCATGTCTACCTTTCTCTTCTTTTTCTCTTGCACTGACACCTCTTCTGGCGATTCTTGTTTCTTTTGCTGTCCCGTGGTTTCCTCATTCTCGCCTAGGCCCTTTTTGTCTTGTTTCTCACTTTTGCATTTTTTCTCTGTCTTGTCCTTCTTGTCCTGCTTGTCCTGCTTGTCCTTCTTATCCTTCTTGTTTGTCTTGTCCTTCTTATCCTTCTTGTCCTTTCTATCCTTATCCTTCTTGTCTTTCTTCTCCTTCTTGTCTTTCTTCTCCTTCTTGCCCTTCTTGCTTCCCGCCGGTTCCTCTTCTTGCTCGCTCATGTCAGTCTGCGTCTCATCGTCGGTGTCCTTGCTCGCCTCATCCTCTTCAAGTGTCTCGCTCGCAACTAGCGCTGCGTCCTGCTCGCCCGCCTCCTCGTCCGACCAGCCTTCTGTTTCTTCTTCTTCTTGCTCTTGCTCATCCTCACCCTCATGCTCCTGCTCAGCGTCCTCACCATCCTCAGTCTCCTCCCCTGTGTCATCATCCGGCTGTGTCGCCTCCTCGTTTGCTTTTGCTGATGCTGCTGCTGCTTCTGCCTGCTTGACTGCCGCCGTCTTTTTTTTGCTGTCGCTGTGTGTTGTTTTTTCCATCTCTCCAGTCTTGCCATCATCGACGATCTTGGCAGCGACCTGGCTGACAAAACCTCTCCACCATTGTTTCATCCTATGTTTGTCATGTTGAGGGTTTGACCTCCGCTTCCTGGGGCGCGGTTTGATTCCAGGGTTGACTTTCTCAAAGCGACGGTGCGACACAAACCGCGCCCACCAGGCTTTCCGAGCAGCAAGGTCAGGCTCGGCCATGCGCTGCGCCTTCTTTGCGGGCATAGGGTCGGCTTTACCCTTCTCCACTTTGGCTGGCTTCCTCAAAATGCCTCTTGGCTTCACTTGTTGTTCTTCTTCTTCTTCGGGCTCACTTGTGTCTGGCCCATCCTGCCAGCAAAGTAGAGATAAACCAAGAAGACAGGAGACCTGAGACCTGAACTAGTGGTTGGACACCAAAAAACAGAATCTTAAAGAGAACTTGGAGAGAGGGTTTTTGTTGGCTGCTCCGCGGACCCTTGACCCCATTTGGCTTGGGCCTGACCCTCGCTCTCGGAGGCAGTTGCGGCAGATCGGGATGCCTCCTGCAAAGAGCATAGCTTCAAGAATTAACAAGGGTGTGACCAGCATTGCAAAGTTGACACGCGTGGGCTCCTTCAAGCCTTGAAAGATGCTTTCAGCTTCATCTTCACCCATGTCTTTGTGGGAAGAACGACTCTTGGATGGTGGGTTTTCAGCATCAATTTTGTGGACCGAAGGGGATCCAAAAGACACCTTTCGCTTTGGCGCTTTGGGATCATCTTCCACCGCCGCCTGGCGGAGTTTTTTGGGGTCAGGGCTCTTGGGCCGGCATGGGCCCTTTGACCGCACACGCACGGCCGGCTTCTCCATGGCACACCACCTAATCCTCAGCTTGAGTCAAGACTAGTCAGGTGTCACATCTGGGCCAACCATGCACCGTGCCCATCAATGCGCTGACATGTGTTGTCAGAGTGTTGTATTTTTGCGGCGGCCCTCCTGCAAGCTGCTAGCGGGAAGCCGCTAACACGGCTTTGGGAGCCCACCTTAATGCTCAGAAACAACACAAACTGCCACCTAAAAAAACCATGACTAATTCACGGTTTTTCACGGGTGAATCACGGTTTTTTCACGGTTTCACGGGGCGGCTCCCAACGACCAATTTGGATGAATTTGCTGCAGAAGTGTGTGCTCCACCCCTAAACTAGTACGGGCGCCCTCTCCACAAGCCCCGCTCGGAGGTTGTTGCTTACATTGTTGAACTGCTTTGGTTTCGGGAAAGCGCATCCATCATCCTGTTGGGTCATCTTGGAAATCCCTCAGGCAACCCTTGAAATCATATGCGTTGAGCAGTTTAGGGCACCATGTCTTTGATATGGAGGAAGCCTCATCAAAACTAGTTGAGGGCCGCGTGGATCTGGCGCAGGTCCATGTGGCGGTCCCAATGCATATCCTGCAGCGCGGTGGCCGCAGGGCTCTCGTGAATCCGTGACTGTCGCAAGAAACCCGTGAATCCACCCATAAAAGTGAGTTCCCCGTGAGTCCGTGAATCTAAGCCCACGAATCTCTGAACCCGTGAATCCGTGAATCTAAACCATACTGAACCCGTGAATCCTTGAATCTAAGCCCGCGAATCTCTGAACCCGTGAATCCGTGAATCTAAACCCACGAATCTCTGAACCCGTGAATCCGTGAATCTAATTCCACGCATCTCTCCGTGAATCTAAGCCCACGAATCTCTGAACCCGTGAATCCGTGAATCTAAACCCACAAGTCTCTGAACCCGTGAACCCGTGAATCAGTGGGCGGCAAGCTTCGCCCCAACTTGCTTGTCTGTTTTTGGGGGTTGAGGGATTAACAGATTCGGGGGTGCCCTCCAACATTCTAAATTCAAGGGCTTCAAAATCAAAAGTGCTTGCTTGGCAGTGAAAATACTTTGGAAGCCACCCATCGTCACCATCAAGAAAAGCTTTGGGAGAGCTCAGCATGACCCCCAGCACCCCAGCAACACCAGCAACACCGCATTGCAGAAGCCTGCCCAAAAAGGCACCTAAACACACGCGTGCGCCGTTTTGAGAAGCTGCGCACCCCCATCGCCAGCAACGCGCAAACAGCATCACCAGCAACACCTGCTCTTCCCAGCTCCTACAGCAAGGGTGTCGTTTTTGAAAGGCCGCGAAACAGCCACACACCCCGCAACACCCAGCATCGCCAGCAACACCTCCTTCGAGAAGTCTTCCCAAACGGCACCTAAGCAAACAGCCATCACCAGCAACAAGCATCGCCGGCAACTCTTTGACAAGCCTTCCCAAACGGCACCTAAAGATAGGTGCCGTTTTGAGAGACCCTACACCACCAGCTTCACCAGCATCACTCAGCATCACCTCCCATACACCACCAGCATCACCAGCATCACCCTCAGCATCGCCAGAAACACCTCCCATACACCACCAACATCACCAGCAACACCCTCAGCATTGCCAGCAACACCTGCTTTGACAAGCCTTCCCAAACGGCACCTAAAGATAGGTGCCGTTTGAGAGACCGCGAAACAGCCACACACCACCAGCATCACCAGCAACGCCCTCAGCATCACCAGCAACACCCAAACGGCACCTAAAGATAGGTGCCGTTTGAGAGACCGCGAAACAGCCGTACACACCAGCATCACCAGCAACACCCTCAGCATCGCCAGCAACACCTTTTTTGACAAGCCTTCCCAAACGGCACCTAAAGATAGGTGCCGTTTGAGAGACGGCAAAACAGCCGTACACCGCCAACACCTCCTCTGAGAAGCCTTCCCAACTGGCACCTAAAGATAGGTGCTGTTTTGAGCCGCCACCCCCCAGCACTATTCCATTGTTTTGGGGGGGCATTCCACAATTTTGGGTACAAACAGTTTGGGGAAGTGTGGGGGAGATGCCCACCATCTTGAAAAGGGGTTGGGGGAAGTACCCAAAAGTTTGGGGGACCCACCATCTTCAAAGGTTCAGGATTTTTTTTGAAAGGTTTGGGGGAGGGAATCTTCAAAAGCTCTGGAGGGTGCCCCCCATGACCCACCAGAAAAATTTGCTTCGGGAGGGTTGTTTTTTGTTGGAGAGCCCAAAATGAAATGCGGTTACCACCAAGCTGCCTTCAGCGGACGTCGTGGCTCCTTGAGGCTTAAGAGCTCCTTCCTCAGGCCAACGAGCAATGCCCAACGCTCAGACACGCGCAAGATACAAAGGTTTTTTGCGAAGTCAGGTATTTATACAAGTCGCTGTTTTTCGCGCACCTCCTTCTGGATCATGTCCTAAGGGCGCATGAACAGACTTCGGGCATGTTGAGAAAATACTGATCCATCGGGGGAAACGGTCCTTGTTGGCAACCCACAGCTGGGCCACCGAAGCTCCGAAGAGTTTTGGATAGTGCTGACTTTTCTTTAAGTCTGCTCCTCCTGCGACCCGTCGAATCCCGCAGGAATCCTCATACCTATAGTTGCAGAAGTCAAGTCAAACACCCTTTAGCGCGTGATGCGTCCATGCCAAGTTGCTTCACACTCATCTCCGCAGTCCACTTGTGATTGGAAGGGAGGGGCAAGTACAGGGCAGAGATCATGCGGTAGTTGGAGTACACGTAGGTGGGTTTTGGGCCTGGGACGCCGCGCCCGCGCTGAGGTCGCAAACCGTTTTTCTGCTGCAGACACAACTGGCTGCGGCGTGTTGCAGGCCAGGCGCTCTCGCCGCCAAAAGCTCCAACCCAAACAAAGACCTTGGCTGCGCCGACCATGAAAACCACAGCTAAGCAAGACGAAGCAAGACGCGACAGTAAAAAGTTTTACTTTGGCCCAGTTTTGCGTTGTGTACTCTTGACAAGGCGCTCGAAAGACATCGGTCACACGAGCTATCCACTTGAACAACGGGTGGTACTCGAGCAACGAGGACGAAGGTTGCTCCAGCATCCAAGGGATGCGCAGCAAGCTGCACATCAAAATCATACCACAGCATCTCGCAACCATGGTGTTCCTTAGATACGCAATGGCTTTTCCGCATGTAAGGGGCAAAGGACAAAACGACATGTTTTGTTTCTGACGATTGCTTTTTTCGCTGCCAGGTTCACAGCTGTGTTGTCACAGTTGCTGCGAGGGAGGCCGCCCCCTAAATACCCCAAGTAAAAAGACTGCCAGCCACGGTTCACAGGATCAAGTCTGTGAAGCTTGCCGGTTTGAGGCGCAGACTGTGACATGTTTCAAATCGACACTCTAGAATCAGCCCATGGCAGGCAGTCTCCATATCTAACTACGATCCATAATGGAGGCACTGCTGCAAGTCAAATTTACAGGTGGCCGAATAACGCATTCTGAGTGTGTTTAAAGACTTGCAGCCGCGCGCTTCCAACCCAGCCCTTCAGTGATCCTCGTTGCTCATGCCGAGAGTGGTCTGAATAATGCCCCACGCTTTCTTGACAGAATCAGGCCCGCCAGCAAACGAGATCCTGAGACGCCATCAGTCTAGGTCGCACTCAAAGAGCCACTTCAGTAGCAATTCTTGCGTTGGCGGAAACATGTCGCTGACACTGCTTGGGGCCGGACGAGCGAGTAGCCTCCCCCGTCACCTTGATGCCGTCGCTCCGGACTCGAGGCTTGAAGGCCTTCTGCCGCAGCAGGATTTCCAGCTTGGCGCGGTGGCCCACTTGCCTCAAGTTTGCCAGGAAAGGGATCAGGGAAATAGATCAAGGAAAAGGTTTGTTTGCCCAAAACCTACAAAGGGAAAAACAAATATAAGGATCAAGGCCGGGGAACACTGTGTAGGAGTGCTTTCCATGGGTTGTTGACACTGGCAAAAGCTCCGTTGGCAATTCCAATACAATGCTTCGGTAGCCCTCCTCGAAAGACTCCAGAATGGGCGCAAAATCGGGAGAAACATCTTTGCGCTTGCCCTTGGTGACAGGGGATCCCTTCTTCTTGTTGCCCTTGTGGTTGGAGGCTTTCCGCATCAGGCCCAGCTTGTTTTTTTTGAGTTGTTTGCTCTTGGGTCCGCCCTTGGAGCCCTTGACCGCCTGTTTGTTTTTCTTGTCGCGCTTGGACTTCTTGTGTTTGGCAAAGCTGACATCGACGGGGGAAGGAGGGTCAGCCCACAAGGCCGTAGCCGCGGCATCGAACCCTTCTGGCCTGACAGGCACTGAAACCAATGCGCCTTGCCCGTGCTCGGGCTCAACCTCATCATCAGCCCCAAGCCCTGCGCACGCCTTCCAAATATCAGAGCTTGAAGAGTTGGATTCCAAATCGGCCTGCAGCTCTTCAAGAACATTTCCCCAAATGTCGGACCCCTCATCATCGGAGATGGTGTCCTCGAAAAAGTTTGTCTCGTTGGCCAAAAGAGTAACATCACGTTCGAGGCTGTCCTCAACAGGCTCATCATCATGATGGGGCATGCTCTCTTCTGGCTCTACAGGGATAAGAAGACTAGGCGGTTCGGAAGGCGTTGGGCCACAATCAGAGACGGTCTCGTCGCTTTCATGCCCCAGAGGCTGGGTTTCCGCCTCATCTGGAATGGGTGACACGGGAGACACCATAAGATCTTTCAAGCCTTGCAGCTGTTTGTTCCTTGACGATTTTGGGGAGTTACTCCACTTGCGGCGAAGGCTGCTCCACAGCTTCTGAATCTTAGTAATGGCCATCGCCATGGCCAACTTGGAATCCTAAGTGCGAAGCATATGAATTCTCCCCTCCCACTTTGAGTGTTCAGCTTTCCCCCGAAACTAGAACCTGCCCTTCCCCGCACTGTCGCGCCAAGACTCGATCTCCCCGTGGCCGCGGAGAGCCAAGCCCTGGGCGCGTGAGGACTGGCGTGTGGAGTGTTTTTGCGTTTGTCGTGGTTTTTGTATCATTTAGGAATTTAGGAAACTAATCTCAGAAAGTTTGTCGGGCGAGATTGGATTTGTTTTCCCACCGTTTGATGGCAATGCTGGCTGGCGGCTTTGTGCTCGTTGTTGAAGACCTTCAAAGTGATCTCTAGCTCTGCTTTCGAGGGCTTGCGCTGCCGGAACACCTCCAACGAGAGGATGGCTTTGAGCACCCACCGATTGTCAAGCCTCATTTGCTGGAAGGGATGAGCTGAGACGGTACCTTCAAAACAACGTTTCTTAGACACAGATGAGCATCAACATGCCGGCAAGTTGCAACGTTTTGGCTGGCAATACGTTGCTGGAATTCAGCCACTGGCCCGGCAGAAGCTCGCCCGGCGGGTCCACGTTGATTGCGTGGTCCTTGACGCCTTCAGGAACCATCGTTGCCATTTTGCGGCCAAGGGCCGCCAAAGTTTTCGCGTGCGCAGCTAGGATCACATCCACCATGCCACCAATTGCCCACCCAACTTTTGACCCACTTAGCGGCTGTCATGAAGTTCACATTGGTCTGGGGAAGCTAAGGGTTCCAAAGAAAGGGTTGCAGTCCGCCACAAATGGCCCCGAGATCCGGGCCATCAACATTTTGTGACTCCAAACAAACCGCCCATGCAGGAGATGACCACGTCTGAGCCTGCAGCCGAGAGTCGCTGCTCTCACCGTGGCAGAGCCGCGGTTACCAAGTGCACAGTCTCGAGACCGTTGGCTTGTCGATCTGGCAGGTTTCAGATCGCAGGCAGAACCCCAAAGAATTGGAAATATTGAGAACAAAGTGCCCCTTTGATCCGGCCTGTTTACCCAGACCCACGATGAACATACTGGCGCAAACCATGCCAGTCCCGACTCAGAAGGCAGGATGCAACACGGCGTGAGATTGAAAGTTTCACTTGCAAGGCGCACAAGCTCGCGCCAGCAAAGTTTTGCCGAGCCACAGTATGGTATAGACGGGCCACCAAGGCCCATGCAAACGCGCATCCAAGGCCGGACAACATGTTCTCAAAAGGGGAATCCGCCACTTCAAAAGATGTGGCGTCGTAGCCACACCCTTTGAAACCGCCGCAAACCGTCTTGATTCCGGCAAAGAGCTCCACGCAAAAGATGTCCTTGGACAATTTTCAGTTTGCAGGCGTTCCAAGTCCACCCAAAAGAGTCCACATAAACCAGGTTTGTTTAAAAAAAACCCTCACCATTGGATGCGCGTCGTGCGCTTGGTGTTGCCAACAGGGCGCAACCGTTGGCTTCGTCATGCCGCTGAAAACGCATTGACACAGAGCCAGCAGGGCAGTTGGGAAGCCGGCCATGTGGAGCAGGTGGAGCCTGGGGCATTTGAAGTATTTGGAAAACGGGTTTGGGATATAGATATATATATATATATATCTATATATATATATATATCTCTCTCTCTTTTTTTCGGACCCCCTAAAACGATGGTTTTCCTCGTGGTTTCCCTTAAAGGTGGCGCCCTCAGCAAATCAGACCCAGTTGGCTGAAAAAAATGCGGTGGGAATTCGGTGACGTTGATGGATGGTTCAAAAATGTCCATCAATTCTGGTTCACTAAAAGGGGGGGGTTGGGGGGGTGTCATCGAAGTAGCATTAAAGAGAACCGCGGGTGAAGGCCAGTGGTCGGAACGGGCAGCGTCTTGAGTTTGCCCGTTTTCTTCTTCTTGTTCTTGCTGAGCTTTGGTTTCTTCACCACTTCGCCCTTAGGCTTTTTCACAGGCACAACTCCGCGGACCATTGCTGAGCGCCCTCGCCTCAAACCAAACAGCTGCGCGGTGGCAGGCGCGCTGATGTCAGCAAGCATGGCGCAAGAACCCCAGCTTCGAGACCCCGTGAAACTGCACAGTTAATAACTTCTGCATTTGGCTCAAGCAAATTTATTGGCGGCATGCTTTGCGGTGGCGCCGTGCCTGCCACGAGCCACCGCCAGGCGCAGCATGCGCAGCGCGGTTGAAAACCAAAATGCACAAACGGAATCATAGACTTTCTGTAGGTTCGTGACGGTTCATGCCATGCGGCTCACGCGCCGCAACTTAACGCTTAACACCAAGCCATAGAGCCTAGATGGGCCGCCGAAATTGCAGGCATGCCTTCACGCAACTCTTTGGCCCCACACGTGGGATTGTAAAAAAAAATCCACCGACCCCCCCCGCTCGGCGCACTGCGTTAGTATACACATATATATATATATATATACACATATTTTTTGCTTCAGCCCCCGCGTGTCAACTTAGGCAGTCAGCTCGCTCGTCCCCCCAACCCCCGACCCATGTCGCGCGGCCCGAATCCCATGCTCCAATATATGTCGTATATACCCTCCAAAGCCAGGCAAGTGCGTTTTCACACGAACCTATCTTCGTGAGCTCTCGTGCACGGCTTATCGCGCACCGTGCGACATGGTAAGCCTTTTCGCATAAGGCCTGCGTGATAGGCCTTTCGGATCTCTAGGTATGACCGCGGCGGAGAAAGCCAAGATGCCGTGCATGTTTTATGCCTATAATTCGTGCAAGGCCAAGCAGTGAGCATTTCTCCACAGTGATTCCAACAAGTACACTGGTCCCAAGCCCAAAAGTTTGTTGTCCCCGCCGCCGCCAAAGGCGAGTGCAGCTGTTGCACAGCTCATTCCGGCAATGGCAAGCGTCGCCTCCGATGACAATCGCATTAGTTGGCTTTGGGATACTGCCGCAGGGAGACACTTGATCGGACGTCAAGCTTTGAATAGCAACATGATCAAGTGCGTGCGCGAGAGCAGCACACCCGTAGGTTTTGCGACTGGGGGTGGTGCCCAACAAGGCACTACTTCATTAGGGTTCGAGGACAGCCGAGTGATACCTGCTGAAGAGCAGGTGTACGTCCTCCGTGATTGCCCACCAGCGCAATCCATCGGTAAGACCGTAATGGATCAAGGACACCTTTCATTTGGGATCCACGTGAAAACGTTCCATACCTTGTTCCCCCAAAGGACATCAGTAGATGTAAGATTAACGTGCCCCGCAATGCGCGCATTAATGCATCTAGGGTAGTGGAATACGTTCCCCAATATGATGAGGTGGTAAAACCCAAGTTGGCAGAGTCGTCAACTCACCTCTGGCCGATTGAAGCCGCTGCTATGAGCGCGGCCGAAGACGATGTCGTTTCTCTGTGCGATGACTCGTGCCAAGCGTCAGATGAAGGTGAGATAGATCAGGTTCCTGTGAACATGCGAGCGGCCGAGGAAGCCCCTCCTCCCGAGGTCGAACTTCCGTTGATCGCCTTCGGGGATGGTGACCCGACACATGATACTGCGTTGAAGGAGCAAGCAAAATCTCCTGAGCACATGAGGTCCCATTTCCCTAAGAACCCGTTTTGCAAGGTGTGTTCAATATCAAAGACCACTTCTGCAAGGGTAGCGCACAAAAAGGATGCTAGATCAGACGACAAAGTCGATGTCCCAACCGCACCATTTCAGCAGTTGGCTACCGATTCCGTGATTCTTGCCATGGGCGATGAACATCTCGGAGTAGGTTTCGGAGGAATCAAATCTCACCATGTAGTACGTGATGTTTTCTCAGGCGTTCGCTTGCCTACCCTGTGAGTAGGCGGGACACGCAAGCGCATGTCAAAAACTTCCGTCAGTTCATGGGCCTTCGGGCCACTGATTCACCGCCAACATGTCTAGTAAAAATGGATGCAGCAGGAGAGCTTGAAGGAGCGGCCCACGAAGTCGGTCTCGTCCCCGAGACTAGCTTACCGAACAGGTGGCCACACAACACCGTTCTGGAGCGCGACATTCGCGAAGAGAAGGAATGCTGTCGCAGCATCCACTTGCAATCAGGGTTGCCCTATTCGTTGCATACGTTTAGTTACCCATTTGCATGTCTCTCCATGTCGTTCGACAGGCCTGCACCATTCAGCCCAGGGAAAACCCAATGGGAAGCCCTCACCAAGGAAAAGTTCCAAGGTAAGAGATGCTGTTTCGGGCAATTGGTTTGGTACAGAACCAAGACTCCTGGCAAGCTCACTCTCGATCCGAACATGGCGCCTGCGCTCTTTTGGGTTGGAGGGTCGATCCGGGGTTGCGGTACCGTAACGTGGTCAAAGTCATGGACTATGAAGCCTTCCGTAAAGATGGTTCCATTTCCGTTCACGATGTTCCTGAACCGGAATTTTTCGTTGAAGACGGACCCCCAAGCTTTCCGATTCCAAGATTCACAGTGCCGAATGCAAGAAGAGGTTCTCCGAACTTGTTTCTGCAGATCGAGCTGAAGCAGCTGCAAAAAGCGCTGCCAAAACTGAATCTAAGGAACCCATTCCCATTGTTCATACCGAAGGGGATGAGGAGCTAGCTAGAGCAATCCACGCATCCGAGCATGGAAAGGATCCTAAGACCGCAGTTAGTGCAGAAGATGTTGCGCATGAATTTGATGCAGCCGAAGCTGGGGAGCCCGCTCCCTCAAGACCCGGTGGCTCATTTTTCGATACCGCGCCAGCGACAGCCGCTACATCGCAAGGTGAAGATTTTTGGGTGTTCAAAGAAAATGCCAACTGTTTGGTTCGATACCATATCATGCCAAGGCAAAATCTCTTTACCCCGAAAGAGGTCGAGGATTGCCCCGTTTCCCCAGAAAGATTTACTGCAGCTCGCACCACTCGTGCCGTGTTTCAGGGGGGCGAAGCAGACAACATCCACGATGGTTGGTTTGGTAGCCGACCCAATCGCTCACTTGGAGATGCATGGACCGGGTTCACAGTGTTCAAGTTAAAACCCATTCAGTCCGATTGCGTTATCACCACAGGTGCAGCCGTGATGTTAGACTCCGTACCGCCGACACCTCTCACCGAAGCATCAAAGAACGGTCGTCCGAATACATTGCCAATTTTTGGCATGCCGTGCAGTGCAGAGGTTGAAGCTCCGCAGCGCAAGCAGTTTGAGGTTGGAAATCATCGTGCCCGCAAGAGACAGGCACGTATTGACAAGTTGCCTGTGATGTTCGAATACGCATTTTCACCAGAGTCCAACATGGGTCGCGTGTTTGAAGGTCTTGGCATACCTCATGTTAGGCTGGCTAAAGAGTTTAT
The DNA here is from genome assembly GCA_963377175.1 of Effrenium voratum. Lineage (NCBI taxonomy): Eukaryota > Dinophyceae > Suessiales > Symbiodiniaceae > Effrenium > Effrenium voratum. The sequence goes on from CAUJNA010002002.1 coordinate 536,244, forward strand.
CGACCTTAGCACAGATGAAGGAGAGATCCAGTTGCAGTCGCAGATTGAAGGTTGTGATAAACCCAATCTCTGGGCGGCAATTCCCTGCACATCAGGTTCAGCATGGCAACGCCTTAATAAGGCCAAGTTAGGAAGCCAGTTCAAAAAGAAACTGAAGCAAAAGGTTAGAGAGTCGAGAGAGTTGTTCTCCAGATTCAGACGTCACGCAGAGACTGTCCTCCATCAGGGGGGTAGTGTTTCGTTTGAATGGCCAAGGGATTGCGACAGCTGGGCTAGGGATGATGTTTCTGCATTCTTTAGGGAATACGCACACGTCTTCACCCCAGCGACCTTCCACGGTTGCGCCCTAGGTCTGAAAGACAGCAATGGCTATCCCATCAAGAAGCCATGGAAAGTCATGACCAGCAATAGCACACTCGCATCCGCACTAGGTGCATTCAAGTGTCCGCACGAAAAAGGGTATAAGCATTCGCTTGCAGCAGGTAACAAGACCGCAAAGACCGCTTTCTACCCCGAAGGCATGTGTCTCACAGTTGCCCGTGCGCTGTATCCGACAGTTCAACCCGTTGTGGCTGCGATGCCTGTCCAAGTGCCATTGCCTCTCGATCACCGGGAACGTGAACAACAGTTGAAACACATATCCCCTCTCTCTGGTTTGGAAGATATAGGTGTTGCTGTTGAGTCCGATGAAAAGTGTCACAACATCCTTGAGCAAGTTCTTGATGTTGAAAATCTCATCGCACATTCCCTAGGACAAGTCAAAGAAAAGAAGGATCCTGAGATCACCGCAATGGTGACTAGACTCTTGTCACGTGCCGAAATGTTGGCTTCCCCGGAAGCCCTTGAAGCCGTTCGACTTGAAGCCACAGGCCTGGAGAAAGCCGGTGCTTGGGATCTAAATTCAGTCCGAGAGTATGATCAAGTCGCTGCTGAGGCGCGACGATCCAGTATAAAAGTTCATTTCGGGCAGTTGATGTCGCTAGCATCCGTCAAGTTCGCCGAACTCGCGAAACACCTTCAGAAGATGAAAGGTAGGATTGTGTATCGCGGAGACTGTGCGAAAGACGAACATGGCGCAGCAGCTGTCTACCAAGAGTTGGGAGCAAATCCCACGAGCGTACAAGGTCTTAATAACTGTCTCGCTTATGGATCCCTGCCAGGGAATTCCACCACAACAGCGGACGCTATAAAGGCTTATGTGCAAGCCCTGCTGAAGTCCAAGTACCAAACTTGGATCACACTCCCGCCTGAGCTCCGGCCAAGGTGGTGGCGCGAGCGTTTCGTGAAACCTGTGGTTTTGCTCGTTAAAGCTCTTTATGGGCATCCTGACGCTGGCGGACTCTGGGAGGCACACCTCAAAGGGTTCATTAGTGAACTTGGAGGGCGTGAGGTCGCAGAGTTTCCTGGAAACTTCTGGTTCAAGGAGTCCGGGTTACTTCTCTCGACATACGTCGACGACTTGACGTTGGCCGGCCCCAGCCACCTTCATAAAGACTTCTGGGAAAAGTTAACAAGACTGGTTGATATAGAACCCCCAGAAGACATATATCGGGTGCTAGGCAGGAACCACCTTTTGATAGATGCTCCAAAGGACCCAACTGAACCCGATCTTAATGCCGCAATGGGCAGATTGAAAGGGGGCATGGCGTTCGACATGCGGGATTATGCCCGTCAAACGGTGGCATTATATCTTGAGGTTGCACAGCTAAAAAGTGAAAAGTTGCGTGATGCCACCACTCCATTCTGTCCCGCTGGATCCCTTGATCCTGCAGATGACGCCTTGGAGGGTGAGCTCGGCTTCGCCGCTTGCCGCGTGTTGATGAAAGCCTTATGGCTCGGCCGTTTGGCACGCCCAGACCTGGTCAAGCCCATTGGCGACCTTGCCTCATTTGTTCAAAAATGGTCTAGAAACTGCGATAAGCAGCTACATAGGCTTGTTTGCTACATAAACAGCACGGTCAACAGCACGCTAGTAGGCACAGTTCAAGATTCGACTGAGGATTTGCATCTGTCTCTTTATGTGGACGCCGATTTCGCTGGAGAGCGAGATGCAAAATCCACGTCCGGAGGATTCTTGATTTTGAGTGGTCCGCACACGCATTTTCCGCTTGCGTGGGTGTCCAAAAGGCAGACATCGGTCTCCCGATCAACGACCGAGGCGGAGATTGTATCTCTCGCATACTCCCTTTATCAGGAGGCGCTCCCTGCGCTTAGCTTGTGGGAGCTGATCTTGGACCGACCATTCCATCTCAAGATCCACGAGGACAATCAGGCGACTATCCTCGTAGCGAGAAAAGGTTTCTCATCCAAGCTACGCTGTGTCCAGCGAACGCACAAGGTGAACCTCGCGTGCATCGCAGAGCAGCTTGAAAGCGAACACATCTCGATAGAATACGTCCAAACCGACATGCAGTCAGCGGACATCTTCACGAAAGCACTTCCACCCAACAAGTGGGACCATGCCATCCGGTTGCTCGGCATTCGTGTTGACCTTCCAGAAAAGCTTGAAGACGTTCGTGAAAGTAGAGCCGCTAAAGCAGCTGCCTAGTGCGCTGCAGCATGTCCGCAAAATTTCCAAAAGTGTGCAAAGTGCCTGGGTGATGCTTGAATAACTTGTGTCAGTCGTTGTGATGTAAACTTGACTTCAAGTTGGCGTGGTAATGCGCCCAAGACACTCCCTCAGTGCCGTCAATGAGGGGGGAGTCAATTATCACGATGACATTTATGGCCCAGAGGTACATGAGGTAGGTTCCCATGTAGTCAGTTGCATGTTGTACATTCAAGTCATTGCCAAAGCATGATCCAATCACTGCTTTGGCTCAAGTGCCGAAAACAGCGCGTGGCATCGCGCTAACCCCAAGGTTAAGGGAGAGGTCGCAGTCACGGAGGGGTTCGTTCCTTTTAAGGTCCCGGGTTCCCCCGTTGTTGACAAAACTGTGTTTCCCTCTCCTTTGAGTTAATCAGGATGAAATCTCCCAAAAAGGAAGCTGAAAAGGAAACACAAAGGCGAACCGCCTTGAAGGTCCCAGGACCTGCCTTCTGGGACCCAACGACCGGGGTTGTAAATTGGCCACCACTCGCTTCCGTTACCCAGAACATATGGACGCCTTAAATACTGCAAGGAGCAAGACGAGGTCCCCCAGCTAGGTGCCCTTCTCTTACCTTTTCTTTTTTGATTGGGAGGACCTAGAAGATGGGAAAACCCTGTAAATCCGACCATGGTTTGTGGTTGGTTGGTTTACTTGCAATGTGGCGAACGGCGAATCCATGCGTAGCCCCGATCGGTCATGGCACCTCGATCGGCAGATGTTTTTTTGCTGGCACTTTGTTTTTCTTCTTTTTGCTTGCGGGTGGAAAGTCAGAGTTGGAACTTCCAGGTGTGAGTTTTGAAGGCATCTTGCTTATACCACCAATATGGCAGTGGGTCAAAACCAATTTTGGTCTGTTTTAGTGGGGATTAGGATGTTCACTTGGGGGCACTACGGGTTTCTGACCCATGGCCATATGCAAGCATGTAACATCATACAAATATACCCCTTATGGGTTTTGGAGGTATGGATGCTAATATTTACCACCACTAAAAGCCATTATCCACTGTATACATGAGGCATATCATCTCCACTTGACTGCAGACTTTATTTTTTGGGGAAATCGAGTTGGGTTTTCCACTAAACCCCCAAAAAGTTGTCAACTGTTTGCAAAGGGGTCAACAGCAACCAAGATAATCTCCAAACCTTGAAAATCCCATTGCTGACAATGCCATGAAAACTGCAGCCGGCAGGTCCGACGCCTGAAGAATAGCCCGGTGATGAACCAGCTCCAAGACCATCCCGAGTGTGGCCTTGGCTTGTTGACGCGTTGTATATTCGTGCCTGTCCGGTTGTTCTAAGAAACCAACTCCAGGAAGTTCTGCAGGAAACCCCTGATTTTGGTGGGAATTTGGCTAGTTTCCTGTAGAATCTCCTGTAGCTGGTTTCTATGAGTTGTGTGCTCTCCCTGAGTTCGACTGAGCCACAATAAAATCTCGGGTAGATGATCCGGTTAGTAAGGGACAATCCCAACCAGAAATAGCTGCAGCCGCCCTCTTAATTCTTTACATGGTTCTGGGTAGACCATTTTACTACCGGGTTTTGGCTATGACTCAACTGGACTTTCCCAGAGGGTCCATGTACATTTTGAGGATGGCTATTGGGGGGGGGGGGGGGTAAGATGGGGTCTCAAAATACCTCCTTAGAAGGTAACAGGGGAATCTCTGGGTTTAGTCACTTTTTGGAAGACCACGTTGAAGCGGGGCAAACAAACGCCTGGACTCTCAAACTCCCCATTGAAAAAAAGAGAAATAATTCACCCATAATTCGAGGGCAATGAACTATTTTAAAGGGTAGTTTGAAAGTCCAGGAGACTTTCTTTTTTTTTGCAGAAAGCGGAGCATTTTGCATTTGGGGACCTCAGATCCTAACCACAGAGTTCCGATCGCGGACAAAGGACTCTTTTTTTCGCACCAGAAAGGAAGCCAATTTGGGTGTGTATTTTTTCGAGGGGTACCCAATTGGTCACCTAAAGTTCCCTTTTCCAAAGCACTTCAAACCATCCAATGCTTCTTTGAGGTCCGTGCAACCTTCTTCCTGGTACGCCTTTTTGGGGAATCCCAATGTCCCAACCGATGGGTATTTGATCTCATGGTTCTAAACACCAGACTCCAAACCACCCTGCTTAATGATACTACAAACAGTGGTTGTCCCAGTGGCCAAACCAACAAGTGAACCAGCCATGAGAACAAATGACCAAACCGGAAAATTACAGCAAATAACCAACCCAACCCAAAAATGGCCAAGCCACAGATCCCGAAAGCTCCTGTCGATGGAGGGTGAGGTGCCTCACATTTCCCAACTCCAATCCATTCAGCACCGGACAGATTTTTGGGTGGGATTCTTGCCCCAAAATCATGTGCATGGTGAATTCCCCCCCTTTTTTAGAGGGTCGCTCTTTCGGGTCCAGGGTGTCGCGACAAATGCCTGAGTGCCGGGTTCAAAGGGGGCCGCCTGAGCGCCAGGGATGCCGCTACTCTTCGACGAGAACGGGGTGGACCAGCCCTTCCCGCTGCCGGCCGGAGACCTCAGAGTTTGCGCCGCGCCAGGCGGTTGCTGGGCCTGGGCCGCTTAAGAATAACTCGAATTTCAGTTTTTTTAGCAAAAAAATAACCTATATTAGATCTATTTGATTAATAATTTTGTTGAGGGAGTGTCTACCTGGAGTCTCCGTGACCCCCAGAAAAAGGGGTCATCACCCCTTAATTTTGGGTAATGACCCCATTTTTTAAGGGTCATGGAGAGGTAGGGGTTTTGGTGCCCAGAATGCAGGGGTTTTCTCGCAAAATGCCTAGAAACACGGGGTGAAGTCTGGTTGGTTTTTTGCCCAGAATATCGGGTTTTCTCTAAATTCCCTAGAAACACGGGGTGAAGTTTGGTTGGTGAAGCGTGGAATGCTTTTTGAGGTGAGTTTTTGCGAGGGGAACAAAGGCACAACCAAGCAAACGCAAATCGAACGACGTGTGCAGTTCATAGTACCTGGGCACACCGCACGGAACACCATTGGCACCGCGAACATGCTACTGGCACTCAGCAGCGCCTACACCCCCCCCCCCCCATCAAAAAGCATGAAAGAACTCCCGGAACTCACCACAAATCTGTTGAAAATGAGTCATAGCCCAACAATCAAGCTGGGTACTTCGTATTACTTGTGTTTCTAGGCTCTAACTTGGCCGCGGGGGGAGGGGGGTGAGCCTGAAAATGCACATAAACTCGTGGTGATTGCCCTCAAAACTGCGGTTTCCTTTTAAAACCAAACAAAAAAGGGAAGGTGACCCGCAACATACGCATAAACATATTGATTTTGCCCACGAATATGGTGGTTGGTGAAGTTCCGTCTTTGTGGGTAGTGTGACGGTCCCCGGACCAAGACGCTTTTGGAATCCAATAATGGCTTGAATTGCCCTTTTGGTTAAAGGCACCGCGCAAAGAAACACACCCAACTAGTTAGAACATTTGGTACTGACAAACAAAAGGTGCTTTCAGGTCTACAAAGCTGAGGGGAGTACACAACGGAAACCAAAGCCCCCCCCTTCCGTGCCTCACCCGAAAACATGTTTTGCAGGAACCTGATCGCCGTTTTCGGCGAAAGTCTGATTGAACCATTCTGGAGGGTACTTAGCAGGGCTGTTCAAACGTAATTCTTTCTCCTCCCCTTGGACCTGCAAAACAAAGGGCCGCCTGCTGTTGTTCAATAGGCTGCTGGGGTTCAGGACGCCTGTTCAATCAAAGGCCTGTGAACAACAAAGGGCCTGAATGCTCAATCCTTAATATTCCTGAATCCTTGCCTTGTTTTTAAAGGCCGGTTCTCTTGGTTACCTGCCCTGTTTGGGGTGGTCTCAAAATTAGGAGACCCCCTCAAATGGGTAGCTTCCTCCTGGTTTCCCTTTAAAACCAACCACAAGTTGGTCAACCTACCCTTCAAATATATGGTGTTCAACCCATTTTTGTGAAGCCTTAGGGTGTTTTTTTTTGGGTTCTCATCTTGAGGGGCAAAACTTGCTGGTGCCCAGGGAATGATTGCCCGAACGGAAGCCACCAGTCGGATGGTTTGTCGGGTCAGACTCTCGCGCCGGCAGGTCAATACATTCCCGACAAAACACCCCGAGATTTCTGGGACTCCCCCAAAATTCACCAAGACACAAACCCCAGTGAAGGCAAGAGTCCAAGAAGCACACCAAGAAACCTCGATATTGTCGGGACTTCCTCCCAAAATTCAAGAAACAACACAAAACCTCGAGAGTCCAAGATTCCAACATGAGGGGCAGAATTTGCCAGATTCCAAAAAACAAAAAAAACTCGAGATTTCCCCGAAAGGAGGGGCAGCCTCGGCTTCGCCCTCAAAAGGAGAAAGACGAGCCACGCCTTCAGCTCGTCTGAGGACCAGCCGCTGCCCCCCGTAAAGCCGCGGGGCCGCAATCGCGATGCGCCCAAGGAGGCCGTGGCTTGGCTTCTGGGCGAAGCGCGGGTGGGTGGGTCCAGGGCGACTTCGGGATGCCTAAGGAAGGAAGACTTCCATTTGCTGAGATTCCTTTGATTCAACAGCAACATTCCTTGTTGTGGGCTTTGGACTTGAACAAATGGCAGCTAGGTCCCCCAGTGCCCTTTTACCATTTCTTTTTTGGTTGGGAGGGTCCCCCCTACTGAAACAAAGGGTACCCTTATTCAAACCTCTTGACTGGAGGACCTAGTTCAGGCTCCCTAAGGATTTTGTTGATTTGTCCAACCTGTTGATCTCAAAGTTGGAATCGATTTCACTACTGGACACATTTTCTCACTTTTTTCCGTGGGACTTCTCGGAAAATGGAAGCCTCAGAAATCCCAAGGAACTTTGGCAGCGTCTGGCAACTACCCACCCCTTGCATCTACCTGGAGTCTCCATGACCCCTGGAGAAAGGGGTCATGACCCCTAAATTTTGGGTAATGACCCCATGTTTAAAGGGTCATGGGGACTCTACGTACCTACCCTCCTTTAGGGATGTCTATTTTGTTTGTTTGAGGCTTGGCACTTCAGCGTCCCGCCAGTTGGTTTGGAGCCCGCTGGTTTTTTATGTGGAAAACCCCATCCCTCCAGAGGAGAACCAGAAGCGATCCAAATCAGACCACCCCAAACCCAACGATTTTGGGGTTGCTTGCGTACTTGGATGTTCGTCGCCAAGTTAGGAAGTGGGCAACGCCACCTGGGATATAACCCCCCAATGACTGGGTTAACCCCACTTAAGGAGGCTGAAATAACTGGGTTAAGACCTAGAACACCCAAGTACCCTTTTGGGGTTGATTGAAAGGGAAACCAAATGGAAAACCAACCATTTTGAGACGCACCCATATATTTCTCGTTTTGGTGGGTGGTTTTGAACATCACCTTTGGGAAGCCAATGTAAATTGAGTTTCCTTTTGGGTGGGGTGATGGTTTAAAGAGGACATATAGGGAACTCTCAGGTTTGGCCTTCGGCTTGTTGGGTGAAAGATGGCGCAACTCCTTCCACCTGTTACCCACAGGAATTGTGCCGTCCTTCACCCTTACCTGGGGTCTCCGATCCCTAAGTCGGGGTTCAAATCCTAGTCCCAACTCCCAATCCAAACATATCCAAACCAATGAAGGGTAACCTGATTGGAATAAACTGTGGGGAACATAGGTGTCCTTTTTGGTTGTTTTGCTCGAAAAATAGATGGCGATTCCGATCGGTTTGCCTGGCGCCATTTATTTCCCCTAAACGGACACCTATGGTTGGGAATGTCCTTAGGGTTTGCCCGGTCCCTCGTTGAAACCGTTTGCTCGAGTCTTTCTCTTTTTTTTAATAGAGAGAGGGGGAGTCAAGGGAGTCTTGAAGCGTTGGGCTTTTGAATCGGGTCTGGGTTTTGCCAAAACCTGACGGGCCACCAGGTTTTTACGGGGAAGCCAAGGTATACCAAACCCATTCCGTCGTTGGATTTTCCAATTTTTTGAGACGTCCCCAAGTACCCAAAAAGCATTCATGACAGGACCTGCTTGCATTCATAAGCCATCTTCAAACGCCGTAGAACTACCCGTGTGTTCCTTTTTATGTCCGGATTGACTTCCCTTTAACAACCAAAGGTCCAGTGCCTTTATCAGAAGCTAGCAAGCAGGTTGGATGTGTTTCTTTTTAATATGTATCCCATATACATATACATATATATATATAATCATAATTATATACATATATATATATATATATATCCAACCCAAACCGGCAAGTCCAGTTCTTCGCAGCGGAAGCAACCCGTGATTTGTTATTTAAATGTCCTAAGCTCTCAACTTGCTATGTCATTTGGACGGTGAGAGCGGTCATTCCAGCTTGCCTCAAATGACAAACATGTGTATAAAACTTTGGTGCATTTTGCTTGGATGTTGGGACTTTAACTTTTTGCCATCTAATGGGTTTTCCATTAAACCGCTAAAAGTTAAACTTTTAGCAGGGGAGCAGAAAGCAACCGAGAACATAAAATCTGATGGATGAGTGCGTTCTTTTGTTCGTTTGCGAATGGCGTCAAAGCTTATGGAGATTTCGCACAGCCCGTGTTTGGCACATGCGCAGGGCCGCGTTGCGTGTGTGTCTCCTGAAAACCGGCAACACACCCAACCGGGTGCAACCGTTGGATCGTTCAGGGAGTGGGGGGCGGAGATAGAGATCACGTCCCATGCTTGGCAAGTCCCGCGTTTCTGCGACCAATGGCGCTACTTGGGTGTGAAAAATTTGCAAGCTTCGCAAGTTGTGAGTTTCCCAGGTTATCACCCACTTGTTCCAGCCTCTTCAGTGGGGTTGACCCAGTCACCAGTGAGTTTTCTTACCCAGGCGTGGGCCACTTTGCGGCCGCCCATTGGTATTTTGGTGACGCAAGGTTCATCAACGCGTGATTGTGCTCGTGCACGGCGTGTAGGTTTGTGTATGGGAGCCTTGCGTCCATCAAACTAGCCTTCAAGCGAATTCACCACCAAAACCCCCGTCTTCCTCTCTAAACGGAGAATACACACCCCTCCAGCCGGCACCAAAACCCGCCAGTGCGACTTTAGACCAATCCGAAACCAATTTGCCAACCTCTCTGAAAACCAGATGAACCCAGCCAAGCTTTTGAGATGTCCAGCCAAAAAGATGGACCGCACCACCGCGCCTCGCCTCGCCGCGAGCGGCGGCCATTTTGTTGCCCAGGGGCGCGAGTGAGGGGCTCGTTGGAGCCCAAGAGATGAGACGAAGGGCGCGGCAAGCAGTCGAAGGGCTGTGGCTCAAAATTTAAGCAGGAGGGGCAAACCGCGGGTGTTGAAGTCCATGTTTCCACCCAGGGCAAGCCATTTTGGAATTCCGGGTTTTTTGAGCCGCAGCCATTTGGGGTGCTCGAAGCTGGACCCTGAAAGTGAAAAACCTGAAAAGTTGAAAAATGGGGTGGGTCGAACGGGGGCATCCCTTGACAAGAAACAAGCACCTGGACTGTGCACCCGAAAAGATGGGGTAAGTTGCAGACCAACATGATGGAATGGACCAAGACTCAACTTTGTACCCTAAGAGATGGGGTGAGTTGCAGACCAGCATGATGGAATGGACCAAGACTCAACTTTGTACCCTAAGAGATGGGGTGAGTTGCAGACCAACATGATGGAACTGGTGAATTCCCTGGGTAGTTTGATGGTCCAGGTTGCTTGAATGAAGTCATCGTGCCTACAATTCAGTGCCCGCAGAAGTCACGGCCCATTCGAAACCTAATGATAGACAAATTGCCGTGCGGAGCTAATTTGGTTTTCAGCCGAATCCCTTGGTACCTTCTGAGGTAGGAGGTACCGATCGGACCCTTGAACTACACATGGGTATGGGTCCAAATTAAACCAAAACCGCAGGTGTTGGTCCTTGTTGCCGTTTACCAGGGTTCCATTTTGGGTACTTATGTTTGATTTATACCCACATAAAAATGGGAATGCAGCCCGAAATTGTGGGTTGCAATACTCCATGTTTAAGGGTATTTGAGGGTCCATGTACTTTGACCCCTGAAACCGAACTTGGACCCAGTGGTAAATCGGGACCCACTTAACCGCTAAAAATCAGAACTTATTGCTCCCCTTCCATTACGTCAACCAAGAACAGGGGCCTAAAACACCCGAATTCGGCTCCTTTTGGGTCCAAGAAGCTTTTGAGGTTCTGAGTTGGATCCCTTTCAACCCTCCTCAACAGACCGACGGACCCTCTGAGTTGGGCAACTGAGATGTTCTGTGTGGTCTGGGGACCCACCCACCTCCTCAGGTAGGTCTCTTTACCTGGAAGCCAAACGATTTGTCCTCAAGGGAATCTGGGAACCCTGCCGCGGATGCCGATGCTGTTCGCCGAAATGGCAAGCGCTTTTAGCCGAAGCAAGCCGATGTTCGGTTGGGCATGTGTGTGTGTGTGCTTGTGTTTTGGTGGCTCGGTACTCTTTGCAGGTTGTTCAAAAGGGAACCAAAGCGAACACCACCGTTTCGGGGTCGGCTGTTGACACATCAAACTAGGGCCTTGGGACAATCCACTGTTCATTTGTGGACCGGAGGGTGGGGACAAACAAGAACTCAAACACGATCGCGACATGAAGTACCTAGATAGCCAAGTTGCTTTTTTTTTTTTCAGCCACTTTTGCTGGTCGCAACTGGCGATCCATGTAGCTTAATTGCTTTGCATTCGGCTTTCCAAGAGAGTTGGCGCTGGCGATCCATGGCGGCCGGAAGAGACCGTGGTCTGCGCCTTGAAGAGAGGCTTGGCCGACATCGCGTGGGAACCAAACCTTATGTCGAGATTTTTTCTGCTTGGTTCCTGTAGAAGCTCCCTTAACTTCTAATTGCTAAGAATATGTGTTTTTGTCCCACTTGGTTTTAAAGTGAATCTATCACTTCTGGATATGTTTTTTTTTTTTCTCTAGGGGGCTTAAGCAAATGAGAGTTAAAGGGTACCCTAAAGAGAGGCCCAATTCAGTCGCCAGCTCCTAGGGTTTGCCAGCAAGTCAAGCCACCTCCCCTCCTTCCGGAAGGCTAGCTTGGCCTTTGTGCATGAAACCACGCTACGGTGGAAGGGAAACCGAAATTCATTTTCGCACCACTGTGAAACCATGGGTCGCCATTGTTCGCTAGTGTTCGCAGGGAAATCAGCATTCCAGGGTTTCTTAGGGTGGTGCGAAATGGATTTCGTCATCCACAGTAGCATCTCGAAAACAAGAGAAGAATCCCTCCTCCTCGCGTGGCGTTTGTGTCCTGCCGTGAGAAATTCTCTTCGGTGCCTCCGGACGTAGGCACGCAGGCCTTCGCACCTGGGGAAAGCAACATTTCGGGAGGAGTTGGCTTCATGTAGAGAGTTGTTGGCCCCCTCCGCCAGTTTGGTTCAGGCTTTTCCAGAGTGGTCTGTGGTTTTTCACCAAGTCTTACTTTGGACATTGGACCCCGCAATCCTCTACCTAGGTTTCCTGCTTGTCCTTTCTAAAGCCAGTAAAATACGGGGTTCCCCAAAATTAACCCCCTAGATGGCCAACAGCAACTGACGATCCAGGCCTTTTGTTTGCGTCCAGCATGCTTCACCTGTCTGTTGCCTCGGCGCCGTTTTCCGGGGTGCTGAAGGCTCCAGAAGTGCGCGGCGCCCTTGAGGTTGTTTGGAAACAAACCGGAAACCATTCATGTTCAGTGAGACAAGCCTCCCATTCTTCTAAGGGTTGATTCCCCATTCATTCCAACCATTGTTCTTTTCGAAGACCCGACGTTTCCCTGGGTTTCTGGAGGTTTTCTAGAAAGAAGGATCCCTGGAAAGAATGGGGAAGGTAGCAAGAGAATTCTTGCTTGGGTCCTAAAAAGTCATTGCAAGTACAAGCCTCGAATAGGAAACTTATATGCGAAGCAGCCTAGACCAGTCAAGCCCTACACAACCAAAACGTAGAATTAGTTATGTAGACGAGCGCGTCAGCAAATTGCCTCATGGGTTTCTCACCGAAACGGAGCTAACACCCAACCATCTGAATGTGTCTTCTCAATATTTGCATATATGTATATATGTATATATATATATATATTGGAAAAGCGCAGTTGTGTATGTGCCAAAGCAAAACTATTCCACGTGCGTTGCGCCTATCCTAGGATGGAGCAAGGGGTGTTCGTCCAGGACTCGGGATTTGTGAGACGGCAGAAGCCAGGCAGAGTATGAACCGACTGCCGACTTCATTTGAGCCACAATCAAAACCCGGGTAGATGAAGGTTAGTAAGGGGCAGTCCCAGCCGGAAATAGTTGCGGCCGCCTTTCTAATTCTTTACATGGTTCTGGGTTCACCATTTTTGTACCAGGTTTTGCTTGTGACTCATTTGGACTCAAATGATCTATGAGAACCCAGAGAATTTGTCTGCTTCTAAAACCGCTGTCCCCTGGTTCCTTGTGAAGTGGTGATTTAGTGAAGACACGTTCTCCCCAGCGAAGTGTCAGTTCGTGAGCGCTGGCGCTTGACTGGACTCTGGTCAGCAGGTTAAGAGGTGTTACATCTTAAAGTGGTTGGTGGACATGAATCCCCACCTGGTGTACCAAGGGAACCTTTGGGTTAAACAATGATTCTATTGGGGGTTGATCAACAGCCAAAGAAATGACTTCCCCCAAACGGGAAAGTTGCTCGTGGTCAGTTTGGGACTGAAGGGAATATTGATCAACCCCCATATTGAAACTGTTGACCCGTTTTAACGGCCAAAAGCTATCCTTAAGGGTACCAAGATAAAACCCTCTGGGTTAAGCATCGGTGGTTATATCAACCCTCAAACTGCCCACAAAGGGAAACCACCAACCATAGTTTCGGGGCAAGCAACTGACCCCCATGTTTAAGTTGGAATTGTGTGGGTCCAGGTGAACTATATTAACCACCTCTTCAAGTTGGAATTGTGGTCATAACCTATGCCTCCATTTTGGGGCGAATAAACACCCATGTGCCACCTACTTCGATGTTCACCAGAGGTTTTGGTCAGCCATTGGATATACCCTCTACTCGAGCCTTTTATTTAAAAGGTGTTCGAAAATAACTGGGTGCACACACTGCTCAAGTTTTCCTTCGCCCAATCCAAGGGCTTGAATTTCAGGACGCCTCTTGGTGCCTCCTCTCGGAGCTGCTGGCCCGGCGCTGCTTTTTCTCCTTCCGATCCGAAGCCAAAGCGCGCGCAAGTTGGACGCGTGAGCGCGTGAGCGCGGAGATCGGAGGAAGGGGAGGGAAGTCCAAGATGTGCTCCGGAGGAACTTCAAACTACCCTTGAAAAAGGGGATTGGCCCCATACTGTGGATGGTTCCGAAATCCATTTCGCACCCAACAAAGCTTGGGAGGATTCGATTTCCCTGTAAATACCAACAAATCATTGTTTCAACCATTATTTTACATTTGGACCCCAAATGTTTGGGGCAATCACCAGTTTTTTCAGTTGAATTTTGGAGGCTTCAGGCTGAGGTCTTGGACTTCCAAAAAAAAAAGTGAACGCATCCTTCAAGGATTGGGTATTGCCCCCCAACAATATGGTGGGCGACTTCCTTTTTTCAGGGTAGGTGGAAGGCTACGGGAAGACCACTTGACTTGGTGGCTCCCAGCCATCCCCTTAGCCTTTTAGCTTTTTAGTGTTTAGTGGTAGTTTCCATTCCACCCACTAAAAGTTAAACTTTTAGCGGGGTTTCGCGCAGTTTCTCGGTGCCCTTTGGGCGAAGATGTTGCCAGGTTGCTCGCTGGGCAACCGTTCCTAGGTCCCCCAGCTAGGTGGCCTTTTACCGTTTCTTTTTTGGGGGAGGGTTCCCCTACTAAGACAAACTACAGAAAAAAAAGGTACCCTTATTCTGACCTCTCTACTGGAGGACCTATAGGTTCCGTTGGTGAGAAATGAGTGTCGACATTCTCGTAAACCTGAAGTTATTTTGAAGTCTTTAGGGTCATTTTGGCCTTATTTAGGGTTTAGCAGGCTTGTAGGGACAGGTCACGATTGTCAAAGTTGGTGCTGCAACCTTCCGAAAGAACAGGAGTTGGAGGAGTGTCGACATTCTCGTAGACCTGAAGCTATTTGAAGCGTTTGGGGTAATTTTGGCCTTATTTAGGGCCCAACAGGCTTGTAGGGACAGATCATTAATTGTCAACGTTGGTAGGCTAAGCTGAAGAACCAAACCACGGTTCCCTTCTTCTCCTTCACGACTGGGCAAGGAGAAGCTGAGCACTCTATCCTTCTGCGCGCGGAAGGGCTCGAGGCGAGTCTGTCCAAGTCACACCTCTCGGCAGGCAGGGCTGTGGATTCTTGCATTTGCTTAAGAATATGTTTTATTCTCCCCTGTTGGTTTTAAAGGACATCTATCACTACAGTTGTTTTTGTTTTTTTCTTAACAAACAACCATATGTTTCCTTCAGGGGTTTTAACCAAATGGAAGGCTTGTAGAGGGAATAACTTGTTCGAGCAACAGCCCCATGCGGGAATCGTATACCTGGACCCGAAAGAACTACCCACTAAGCAAGTTGGAACTCACCAACCATAATTTTGGGTTGCAATCACCCATTTTTAAGGTGGGAGTTTGAGGGTCCAGGGACCCCTGAGCTATACAAAGCCATTGACCTTTGTTATCCCTGCCAGTTGGGGGGTGGGGGTGCTCAGGTATCCCCAAGGAATTTCTGTTGGCTGCAAGCTGTGAGAATCTTTCTCTACTGCAAGAACATGCCTTTCAGGTGCAAACAACAAGCCTGGTTTGTATCCTGTTGCTGGCCAAAATCAAGGTTTTCCGACAAAAAGCTGTTTTTGATTCTACAGCCAGTAAGACAACCATACAAAACCAATACAAAACCCGCCCACAAACCGTATGTATATTGTTTGCCTGGTGTCCCCGCGAAGAACCTGGCTATTTTTGAGAACCTCAAAACAACAAGTTCTTGCTGGAGTAGAGGTCTTCTTTATTCCGGAATCAGTGGAGACCTGACTCAGCATTCTTAAGGATTTGTCATGTTTTCAGAGGTGCATTTTGCTTGGATGTTAGGACTTGTTTTGTTTGCCAACTAATGGATTCTCCATTAAACCACTACAAGTTAAACTTTGAGTAGGGGAGCCGAATTCGAAAGCAACCAAGTTTTTGTTCCTGCAATTACAACCGAGTTTCCTTTCGAAGTCATTGAATCGATTGAATATGCTGTGGATCTCAGACACCCCCAATTGATTTCCATTTGGGCCTGCCAACAGCAGTGAGATTCCCACATTTTGTTGGGATTGCATCACTTTCAGCATTTCACACTGTGTTTGATGGTTAACCACTGAGGAACTTTTCCTTAATGGGCGGGTTACTCTTTGGCTGCAAATTCATTGAACTGCATCTTGTTTGGATTGAATGGCTCGTACGCCATGGGTCCTAATGAAATGTGGGGCCTCAGAATATGACACCCCTAAAGCAACTCGGGGTCACCCTCGGGTTTTGCATACCAAGCCCCAGGACCTTTAGGGTACCCGGATTCATGTTCAACAAATTTCTAGGGGTTGATTCCCCAGTCTTTTCAGCCATCGTTCTTTTCCAAAACCAGCCATTTCCCCAGGCTTTTGAGTGGTTTTCTAAAAAGAAGGATCCTGGAAAGAATGCGGAAGTTACCGTTACCCCTAGAAAATGGTTCAGCCCTCGGTTACCCCGAGAACCCCAACCTGTTCAGGTTGAGCGCTTTCGGCGATCAGTGCCTTCGCGGGCATGTTGGCTTTCGCCGCTCGCGTTGCACGCAGCGGAGTATGAAGAGAGAGCGTGCCTCTTTTTCCTCTGCGTGGCGCCGCGGCGCAGAGTGAGACTCTGAGTCCAACTTCCGTCTCCAGCGCGCAAGCCACGGGGCTCTTCTGTGAGGCCACAAGCCTCGTGGCCACCGGGCTACCTGGAGGTGTCCGATTGAGGACTCCGCTGGGCCAGATCCGCCGTTCGCAAAAGCCTGGATCGCCGGTGGCGATCTTCTTTTTTCTCCGTGCGCTCTTAAAGCCGCAAAAAATGGCACCCAGAGTAATTGACGGAAAGAAAAGGCGATTGCAACTTGGCGATCCCAGGAGGCTTGATTTGCTGGCCGGGTTCTTTCGCTGCGCGACACGGGCGCGGAAGGCCATGATGGATGCCGATGCCCAAGTCCTCGGAGCCTTCCAACAAGCAGCTTTCAGATGCCCCGCAGGCAAGCGACTGGTTTGGTTGTTGAAGATGCGAACGCGGGTGTTTCCTCCAGCTATGTGCGGCGCCATTGCCAGACTGTGTTGAGCTGAAAGAACACGGGCGTCGGGTTAAAACTCATGCGCTTCGCATTGTTGTCTTAGTTTCCAAGCGAACCTGGCACGAGCTTTCCATGTGCCAGGAAGAGACGCAGTAGGGCGAATGGCGGTGTCATGTGTGTTGTAAAATAGGGCGCTACCCGGGGAAACACGCAGAAGTCGCGGGGAAGCCACGCAGAGGGTACGTGGAAGACCAGAGTGTCGAGGCAGCTCTCTTCCGCAAGTGCTCATGTCGAAGCTCCCTGAGCTCTTCCAATGCTGTGGCTTGGATTTTCATAAGAGAGATCGCCTCAAAAAAAGGTTCGTGGGCTTAAATCCCAAGCGAAGTGCAGTCCGCCCCAAGGGGCCGAAGCACAAATCGTACCATGGCACGGCCTCGAAAAGCTCCCGGGCGAAGCGGAAGCGCGGAAGGCTTGCGGAAGGGCGGAAGAGCGATTGCTTCGGAATTGATGTTCGCCACCCGTAGAGCGTTTGCAGTGATGCGTGTTGCAAGCGTTGCGAAAGTTTCACAGGCCTTCAGTCTCCGCCTGAAGGAAGCGCCGCTGCAAGGCTCTGAAGCCTCTGTAGTTCCCAGCCGTCCCCTTAGCTTTTTAGCTTTTTAGTGTTTAGTAGGGATTTCCATTTAACCCACCAAAAGTTAGTCACTTCTAGCGGAGGGCCCAGAAGCAGCTCCCCTTTGCCAGCGAAGTTGAGCGGAAGCTGCTGAAAAGCGGAGCTTTGACTTTCTTGGGGCTCAGTTGCGCGACATGGTGCCGCTGCTTTGCCTGACTGCGCGGCCGCTCGCCTGGCGCGCGCTCGCGTTTTGTTTTTTTTGAGGAAGGCCGATCGCAAAGCGGCCGGAAATGAGCCCCTTCACAAGCTTGTGGGTTTTCCACCAGGCTCCATTTTTTATGGGTAGTTTGAGGGTCCAGGCACCTCAGACAGGGGCCCTCGTGCCACTTGCGGGTTGTTCCAGTGGCGGCTGAGATTTCCGCCGAGGCAAGCGAGCCCTTGCAGGCACTTCCATTTGGCAGGTTTCTGAGTCGCCACGAAGGGGAGCATCTTCTTCCAGGTCCCTTTTGCCGTTTTTTCCGTCACCTGAAGCCCTTGCGCACGCCTTACTATTACCAGAAGCCTCGCACCTGGGCCTTTCACCAGCAAGCTGAAATCCTGCGTCTTGGGAACCCCAGAGTTCACCCGTAAGCCCCGACAAGGGGCAGCGGCTCGCGGGCGGCCTCAACCGCTTCGGCGTTTCAACGATGCCCCAGTGGGAAATGAGTTGCTGCCAGGTATAGTTGGGGGCTTAAATGGAAGTGAACCTCCAAGAGGGAAGCGCGGTCCGAAGACATTCCGATCTCAGGAGTTGCTTTTGGCATCCCTTCTTCGGCTGGCATTTCTTTTGCGGGAGAGCAGGACGTGGACGGCCGTACCAGGAGCAAACCGGAGGTCGGCACCAACGTGACTTGAAGTGACTGTGAGTTGCTTTGGAGTGGCAGGAGGAGGTAGTTTGAGGCACCCCGCTGGCCAAAAGCAGGCGTGGAATGGCCGTGTTTCTTACGAACTCCGGCAGCTCGACGCAGTCGCAACGCTGCGCCTTTGATTCTTTGCACCTCCAGCGTCTTGGCCCACGCCCGACTCGTCTTTCTTGTCCCAAGCAGACAGCTCCACAGGCTTTTGAGGGCGGGGTGTTTCCCGAGCATGCTTCCGCACCGCAGGCTCTGCGTCCTTTAAGGGGCTCATCATGAGCCCTCCAATGCACTGGGCCATCCAAGGAAAACATCACCAGGCCCTGAAAAGCACCTGTTTTCAAGAGCCCTGAAAAGCAGTCAAAGCGCCTAGGGTGTATCTTGAAATGTGGGTCCCACATGTAGACGCCAATTGCTGCATGATGGCATGGCGTGCCAGTGCCCTTTGCAGGCGCCCCAATCAATCAGATGGCGCTGCCTGCCGGGCACAGCAGCCTGCCAAAATAGAACAGGGACATTCCCTAAGGCCATGACCCCTCCAATGCGTCCAATGCACACCCCCGGACCCTCCAATGATTCACACAACGCGCATCTTCCTCTGGGGCCAAAAGCGGCTTCCGGGCGCAGCATGTCTTCCCTGAAACCGGAAACCGCTCACCGAGAGACGAGCTCTGCTTAAAGACTCGTGACTTGAAAGCTGGGTCCCAGATTTAGACGATGCAAGTTGTTGCTTTGCCTTGGGCCTTCCGTCCGGGCGTCCAGGCTTCGAGAAACTGCAGAAAAGGGCGGTTTATCTGATTCTGTCCTGGTGCTGGCCCACATTCCGTGCACATGACATGTGTGAGGCGAGTGTCCTAGGTGATGGGAAAGGGCGCGCGGCCACGCGGAAAGGAGAAACTCGCGCGACAGGCGCAAGTTTGCGAAACCTTCCTTTCAGCTGCTGTCCAGGGAGAGCAGGAGGTGAGGAAGAGAGGGAGAGGGGACGAAGGGAACAAGGGGACTGGGCTCCAGAATGATAGAGTGTGGAGGGCCATATTTTGAGACGGCGCTATTTTGCTCACAAATCGTGTTTTTCCTGAGGAGCAAGTATGTGCTGGACGATGGGCGGCCTTGGAATGGTCCGTGGTTGGCCACGACTGACAAACTTATGGCCGGGTGTTCTCCTTTTCCTTCGGCGGAGCAAGATGTGCGACTGGGGTAGAAGGAACCCCCTCTCGAACCATTTTGGCAAGTAAGGCCTTAAGGAATAGCCCTAGTGTACAGAGCGATGCAATCTGCCAAGGGCACGTGGTCATCAGGCTAGGTGCCCAGCAAACCCCTGTGAGCGTGTTGCAGAGCATCCTGGCTCGCAGCGAAGTTTCTGGGGCCATGAAAGAAACCGTTGTTGTGAAATTATCATGGGATGTCATGGGACTTAAGCTGCAGGGTGGTTTGACCACTCAAGAACGTGTCCTTTTGGTTCAGACGCACCGCCTCGCCCGCGTGCTCAATTCCATGCCTCACGAGTGCAAGTCCACACGTGGCGTCAGCCCCCAGTGGCCCAGAAGTTACTTGGAGGTTGGGGGTTGCGGACGCCAAAGAAAGAGGGCACTTTGGTGGTCAGGGAATTGAGCCCTGAACTGTTGCGCCAATTCCTCGGCGTTTCGCGGCAGATTTGGAACTTGAGGTCGGATGAGGGTTAGGCCTGGACGTGCCTTGACCAAGGCGGTCGGAATTTAGAAATACCCTTTTGTGCATTTTGCTTGGATGTTAGGACTTTAACTTTTTGCCAACGAATGGGTTTTCCATTAAACCACTAAAAGTTAGTCACTTTTAGCAGGGGAGCAGAAAGCAACCAAGTACCTCATGTTTGAGCTGTAGCGTGAAAGGCAAAGCCTGGACACTAGAGGGTTGAAGGACGCTTGCCCGTCAAGGGCGGAACAAAAAACACAGAAGGAGCCGCACGCAGTGCGAAAGGCCGGCGATAGGAAAATGGAGGAGCTAGTAACCACAAGGAATCGTCAAATGCAGCAGTGAGCGGTTGAACATATTGTTTTCGCACGAAAGGACGACTCAGACCCATGCGCAAGCAAAGCGCAGGGTTCTGCAAAATCCCTTCGATGAAATCTGAGTAGAGCTTCCCAATATCCTGTAGCTGAGCTTGGCGAAAAGCAAGCGCCTCCTGAACCTAGTTGTGAGAATCGGTTCTGTCCAACGCACGACCCCCGCCTGGCAACGTACTTCTTCGCCTTGGTGATGAGTCGGTGTTGTCAAACTGTGCTCCCCCCAACAGCGGCTTACCAACCTGAAATTTGACTCAACCGAAGCCCTCTGGAGGAGGAAGTGCACCACCCTCAAGCTCCCCAGAAAAAAAAGGGACTTCAACCCATAGTTTGAGGCAAACCCCCATGATTAAAGGAGTTTGGAGTTTGGAGGGTTCAGGCAGACGAAGCTTAGCAGCAGGCTTGAGGCATCCGCCTCGCCGCGTTTCTCTACGGCTCGATCCCGAGAGGTGTGCAGAGCCCAACCCGCTCCGCCCGAAGAACATCCCTGACATAATTCCATGACCCCGGCGGTTGTTCGGATGTCCGAAGCATCCATCTTCTCAGACCTCTGCAAGTCCATGCTCAAGGGATTGGACTCCTCGGTCCAGATCTTTGGCCGCGGATGGCTGTCACTCAGCTTAGCCTGCAACATGTTATTCAAAGTGCGATACGTTTGTGCTGAAAACTGCTAAGCCTCTAGACATGAAGAGAAGAGCCTTGCAACCATAGGGCCTGGGAAGCTCAACATGCGTGACACGAAGAATACTGCGGGCGGATTCCGCCCGTGAACGGCGGAATCCGCGTGTCTTGCGAAAAGGCGGGCCACTGGAACCAACTACAAGAGATCCCCCCAGAAGCGACCAGTTTCAGCAAAAAAAAAGAGGAAAAAGAAGCGCGGCTAAGGCAGCGGAAAGAGAAAGAGCTCTTTGAGACTTTGATACCGTTGCTTTGGATATGAGGGATGGGCTGATGGGCTCATGAATCCCTCATGGGAAGGCCACTGGGAAGGGCATCGCCTTGGACAAATCGCCACGCGGAAGCGCTCTTCAGCGCTCTTCAGCGACGCCGGGACGCGAGCGAGCAGCTCACCAAAGCAGATTTGTTTTTTCCAAGCGCAGAGATTTTCCCTTGGTACCTTAAGGTACTGAACGATCCCCTTTTAGCCCCCAAAAGTTCAAAAGCCATCCTCATGAGGCACCAAGGGAATCCAAACTAACTCTCTGGGAAGAACGTGCATTTCATTTGTGGAGCAAATGGCGGTGATGGCCATGAGGGGAGTGGAATGAGCTTCAGGACTCTTCCGTGCCTTTGCGAGGCACTGCTTAGACAAGGATTGCAAGAAGAGAGCGCTCGATGCTGTCAAAGCCCGCTGTGACAAAAGGTCCGCCGATTCCCAACCTCTGTACCTGGGCCAATTGGCTATTGCCCCAAAGTTATGGGGTAGTTTGAGGGTCCAGGTGCACGCCGTGAATATGTCGAAGGTGTTCAGTCCAGGTTGGAAACGAGTGCTGAAACTGGATCATCCCGAAAGCATTACTACAACAGGCAGAAGCAAGTAGCTGCCGGACATTCAGCCACCGTCTCAAAGCCTGCGCAAAGCTCTCTGGCACAGTTCGCCCACTGAGAAATAGACCGGATGCTTGGGGAACAAAAGGTGTGTGCAACCTCCGTTGAACAATCGATTCTTGCTTGGGTTGTCCATGTGCGCCAGCAGGGAAGGGGGCACCATTCATGTTGCTACAAGGCCGTGGGCGGCCTGGAAAACCTGCGCAGCAAGGTCCATTGGCAAGGAAAGGTTCAGGACCTTCCGCCGAGACTTCAGAAAAGGCGACTTTTGCGCTCAAAAGGAGGTTTCTCAAAATCGTGGTCCTGTAAAATGGTATTCATCCTTTTGGTGTCCTTTCTATGGCCCACCAAAATGGGGTCTACCTTGAGAAACTCCCAAGTCGGCCTTTTCTCGAACCGACCGGAATCCAAGCAAGGCCCTGGGTCCCGCAAGACTCGGACTGCGTAGAACTTCCCACGGAGCATGAGAATGAAGCGGCTCGGTGTTGCGACCGGTGCTCGGCGCACGGCCCCCACCTGGAAACTCACCTTGACCTCGATGAGTCCGTGGTGTCAAACTTAAGAACCTGCGCTGGCTCGGTGGCTTTCATGTATATATATATATATAGGTTTTGGATTCTTTGCTTGAAATTGCCCAAGCCCCTCCGTTCTAAGCACAGTCTCGTATGCGCTCTCAGAGACTTCATGATCGTCGCAAAGGCAGCGGCTTTAGGTCGAACGCCGAGATGAAGGCGTCAGCAATGTGTGGGCTTCAAGCGTGAGCCATTGACATGCTAATGCGGGCTGGGGTCAAATAGCCTTATAGGCTGAACAGTGTCCCAGGGCCCCCTGCGCAGGGTGCAGTTAGATTGCTGACTGAGTGAAATGTGCTCAGAAAGGTCGGGCCGATCCGGGCTGTAGGGTGAAAGTAGAGGGAGCAATTGCGGGTGTTTGTTTGATCGAGCAATTTTCGTGGTTTTGTTAAAGGAAAAAATCACCAATCTACAGGGTCGCCCTATTTTGACACAACTGATCTGGTAAGTCCAGGTCACTAAACCCGAATGGGTTGGATTTGCCGACCCTGTTCGGGTCTTCTAAAATCCGAGTACTTTTGGGGAATGTCTCTTTTGCTAACTTTGGATGGTACACTTTTACAGCTTGGTTTAAAGGGAAACCAAAAAGGAGAGCCACCATTTTGAGGGTCCTATGATGTAGGGCCCCTGCGCCAAACCAAGTTTTTTCCCCAGGGTTCCAGTGCCTCGCGGGGACCCAAGCTACCTGACGAATCGATCAGATTTTTGTTCTGCCCCATTTGGGTGTGGGTCAAAATGAAACCACCAGGGGACCGCAGGTTGTAGTCCTTGGTTCCATGTACCAGGGTTTCATTTTGGGTACCTATTTTGACCCACAGCCAATTTGGCGACTCCTTTGGGGAGAAGGGGCGGTGGAATGGTGGCACTGGGGGAAGGATGGAAAATGGGCTATGGCAACCCACCCCCTGAAGCCACAAAGAGTTGGCGCCCTGCAAGTTCTGTGAAAAGGGCTCCCCAGGTTCTGCTCGAATTTTGGTCACGGGGTTCTATGAACCTTAGTAAACCGTTGGACTTTGCAGAACGTTGCCTTTTGAGTGTTCGTGTCAACATGGGCCCGTGAGCAACATGGCCAGTTTCACAACGGTTCCTGTTCAGAAGAACATCACGACCACGAGATTGAGGTTCAGTCAAACTTTCCACCAGTTTGAAGACCTCTATATAAATGCTCAAATCCCAGGCCTTTCTGATTCTGCCACGATTTGTTTGGGAAAGCGACGTGTTATCACGGTGGCGCGTGAGGTCTAACGGGCAAATGCCAGAGTTTGCTTGGAGAAGCGGTCGCCTCATTTTCTCAAGTTGTTCGCTCGGCAAGTGTGTGAAAAGAGTATTTGTGCCCCTTTCACGACAATAGTAATCGGTATTGAGAGAGTCCTGAACTGTTACTTACTGTTCCGCTCCTGCAGAGAAGAGTTTAAACGTGGTGCAGGAAATCTTTCCGTGCACCTGCATTTTTTTTCCAAAGAATGGGGATTCACGACCCATAATTATGGGCTATAACCCGAGAGGGGAATTCATGTTGAGGATTCTGGCCTACACGCCAGAATTATTATTATTCACCCCAGGCTGCGGTAGCAATTACTGACTTGGCAAATCGAAGACCCAAGCATAGGTGAAGTTGCTTGCTTACCTTGTGGATTTCAACAGAGGTGGACATGATTCATAGGAAAATGTGGGTTTTACTGCTGTTCTAGGGGTACCTTCCCCATTCTTTCCAGGCATCCTTCTTTCTAGAAAGCCTCCGGAAATTCAGGGAAAACGGATCCGGTTTTTGGAAAGAACAATGGTTGAAAAGAATGGCCCTAGAGCTGTCGCGCAAGGTGCAGGTTGCCTGGAACATGTCCCGATCCCAGTTCACAGTGGAGGAACCCAGCCATCCAAGCAAATCAATCAAACGCAGACCTTTCTGGACTTGAGTTGGGTTCTCTTTGCTGTCTCGAGATGTTCTCTTCTTGTCACATATGGATGGAGAAACTCCTGCAGTAGGTTTTAACATTGGTTTTTTCAAATCGGGGTTCGTCCATCCCAACTGGTGCGTGTTGCCGATTTTGTTTACCTGAACCCTCAAAGATTCCAACAAACCATGGGTCACAGCCTCCAAGGTTCTGGGGTGAATTCCCGTTTTTAAGGGTAGTTTGAGTGGTCCACACATCCACCGTTTGCATCCTTTTGCTCGCGGCCACGTGCGCTGCCCATGCGCTCTTCAGCGAGAGTGGCAGTGGCGTCGTCGGCTTCGGAGCCTGCTGCCGGAGAGACGCTCGGCTTGCGAGGCCGAGGGACACGGAGCTTTTGACGGGGGGCGCCTGGAGTCTCCTTCTGACGCTTGAACAAAAGGGTTTATGTCTCATTTATTTTGAGTAATGACCCCATTTAAGGGTCATGGAGTTATGGTCCCACCTTGTAAGTGTCCAGATTCGGCATCTGGCAATCACTACAAGGGTCTCGACTGCTAAGGGGATGGGTTGTTTTCTTTCGGGGCCCGGGAATTGGTTGCTATGGGTTCTGCGTTCGAGGCGCCCCTTCCCAGCCAAACAACCCGCAAAAAGGTGGCCACTCCTCTTTGGGCCTTGATCCATCGCCGGAAACCCCAAAAACTGTTCAAGCCACCTCAACCTTTGGAAGGGATGCTTGGTCTGCCAAAGCAGCTTACCTTTGATTGATCCTTTGAGAGAAAGCAAGTGGTGACTTGCATCCTTTGAGTTGTTTTTTTAGCCTTTTCGGGGTTTTACTAGGTAACTTTTCATGTAACCCACTCAAAGTGAGTCGCTTTTAGCAGATCTGAGGACAGTCCCCTTGAGTGAATCTGGAAAAAGACAAAACTCTTTTGAGGGGCCTTCTGATTTTCTCAAACCGGGAGTACCTTATCCCGTAACCGGTATTTTGTGGTACTGTGGATGGACAAAATCCTGCACCAGTTGGAAACCATGGGAAACCATTGTTTGTTGGTATCTACAGGGGAATCATCCCAGGGCCTCTTAGGTGGTGCAGGATTTCGTCCATCCACAGTAGGTTCAAACAAGGTTCGGAGCTTCGTTTCGGTGCGTTTTCTCGGATCCCACAGGAAACAAGGGAAGGGGACCCCCGATGCAGAGGTCTCCAAATATGGTTCCGCTGAGCGGCTTCCATACTCCAAGAAGCCAAGAGGGGCGGCCAACAAGTGATTTTGAGGGCAGCCAAGTTTTGTTGGACCGTTGGTTTTGCGCCATAACCATCTTAGGCCCTCAAAAGAGCCGATTTTGAGGCCCAACGCCTTCCCCTTTCCCCCTTCAGTTTTTCAGAATGGCATCGGGAGTAGCTCTCGCGTCCGAGGATGGAGCACGAGCCCTTTTGTCAGGAGACCCGATTGCCGCCAAAAAGGCCCTGCCTAGGAAACTCTTGAAGTGGTAGGTGGTCCCGCGAGGTAAACCTTTTTAACAAAATTGGTCCGATCATTGGTCTTTATACCCCTTTTCAGGCTAGCAAAAAGGACAGCCACCATTTCGGGGTGGGCGCTTTTTAAGTGAGTTGTGTATTTGCATTGGGAGCCATATAGTTCTTCAGTGACGCCCGCAACCAGCAGGCTCGGCCAATATTTCGAGACCCTTTTGCTAAGGTCATCAGCAATTGGAATAAGAAATCTAATATATATATATATATATGCTCACCCCCCCCCGCATGACCCACCTTTTTAGCTGAAAAGAAGGATCTCATCTGTCACTTGCCCCTCAATATGTATATATATATACACTACACAGAGAGAGAAGTTCTACGGGAAAATTGTCCATTCTAGTGTCCGTGGTTTGCACGGAGTACTGTATCGCGGAGTAAAACACATCGCGAAGGAAGTATTAAAATGCGTGTCATGCGCAGTCTCCCTTGCAGGTTGCGTGGACAACGATGCGGGTCTCATGACAAACACGAAAACCTTGTTCGATACCCATTTGAACTGCCAAAGTCTTGAAATCAGCACGAGCCTCACTGAAAATGACATGACTACCTGTTTTGAAATTTTTCGAGAAGTGTTTCAATGGGCACGACGAAGGAGACGCCGTACGTTTCCTTGACGTTCTCTCTTCCAGTGTGACACACCTGGCCCCGTTTGTTCTCCACACCGGTAAATAGATGTGTTCCTTCAAAATGCCCCCAGCTAGGTTCAACCTCCATGATGAAGCCCCTTAGATAAACAAAGTTGGTTGTATTGACGCCCATTGTGTTAATGGCTTAGTTTGTTTTTGAAACGCGTCAAGGAGCACTGAAAAGCCAAGCCCTGTCTTTCAGGCTTGATTTTACACACACCCTACTCCAAATACCTTTTGCTTTTTTGATTTGTTCAGACTCCTTCTGTACTCAGAGGTTGACATGATACCCTTTGCCCTGAGGGGTACCCATAGTAGCCAGGATGAAAACTGCCAAACTCTCTTGCAGTGCCGCTTTTGCCACCCCGTACTCGGACCTTCTGGTAACCAGAAAGTAATTGGTCAGTAACTTTTAGGCTCACGAGGAAGTAGGTGAAAGAAAACCTATTGTGTGAGTTGAGCGAACACCAACAAGAATTTCCGAGTTTGGATCACCCTTTCAACATGCCGAACTCAAAATATGGCACATGCATGTCTTTCTTGGGTGTATTAACCTCCGACCCAACGCACTGTCAAACGGAGGCCTGTCCGCCTGTGTTTGGCAAGTTGCTTTCCGTGCACAAACTTTGCGTCATGGTTGCGATGTGGACCCACAATCACGGTTATAAGTGCCGCAAGTGGACTCAACAGGCACAAACCTTCCTGAAGCCTCAAATTCCAACTTGAAGATGGGTTATAGCCCTTTGTATGGGTATTTCGAGGCTCCAGGTTATTAAGTTCTCTCCTTTTCAAACTACCCTTGAAGAAGGCAGTTCGCTCATGATTTTGGGTTGCAAGGACCTATTAAGACCTATTCTTAAGTTGGAATTGTGAGGGTTCAGGTGGTTAAGTTCCCTCCGAATTGTCATCATCCAAATTGGGTCCTTGCCATTCTTTTCATGGGGGCAGGGAAGCCTACCTGGATCGCCAGTTGCTGCTTTTTTCCATCCACTTTACCCCAAAAACCAGCACCAGTGACTGAAAAAGACAGCAACTTGGCTATCTAGGGCCCATGTTGGTCCAAAAAAACGACCAGAGCCGCTCGGCCTCGCAGGAGTCTTTGGGTTCCTGGCGCTTCCTCTCGCAGCTTCTCGCCCGGCGCTGCTCCCTGGCGACCGCCGCCGCCTTCGCGGCGACGTAGCGACGCGGCGCGAGGAAGGGCCGCGCGTCTTTGGAGGCGCGACATACGGCGACTCGTAGATGGCACAACGGATGCTTCCACTGGCTGAAATATATATATTTATATATTGATTTATCTTCCCCTGTCGTTCCCCCCCCCCCCCCGATATTCTGCTACTACTGGACATATAATGCTTTTTTCCAGGGGGTTTAAGCAAATGAAGGGATGTGTATAGGTGTGTGTTCTGAGGGTACCGCTACTTTAAGGGCCCATTATTATGCCCAAAAGGAACCCAAAAAGGAAAGCACACACACACACACACACCAAGTTGAAACGTACTCCACTTCGAACGATCCCGACCTCGGACATGCCACTTTTTTCCCGCGCTGCAAGCGCTTCACATCCCACTCTGTGAAGCTAGTTGGCGGCTGCTCGATGGCAGCGAGCACATAGCTGTCCTGCCCCTGGCATTCCTGGCCTGCCACTGGCGGCCAAGCTTTGGGCTCTCGGCTGGCGGGAGGTTCCAAGCTCTGCCACAGCCGACTCTCACACCTGTCTGTCAAGCAACAAGCTCCGCTGCTGTCTGTAGCAAGCTCTGTCACAGCCACGTTTGTCGCAGACTCTGTCGCGCGTCTGTGACAACAGCTGTTTGTCACAGCTGTCTGTCACAGCTGTGGGTCACAGGCTCGGCATCTGTCGTCACAGCTGTGTGTCACATCTGTCTGTCACAGGCTCTGTCGGCGGGCAGGCCTATTGGAGGTCGGAGGTCGCCTTAAGCTCTTGGGATGTTCAGTGCCAGCACCATCCATGAATTTGCTGGCGACCATGCTGGTTGCAACCTTGTTCTCACCGTTCCGGCTTGCATTCGTCGCAAATCTCAAATTGGCAGCTGAGCAAAAATCGCTGGCCCCGAGCCTGAAGCGGGAAGAACGCTGACGAGTGGAAAGTTGGCAAGAGACTCTGGCGCTTCGCTGCACGTAAGGCCAGGTTGCCCGCTGTCTCCGTCGCCCACATGGCTTGATGCGGGATAGAACTGTTTTTTTCTTTGGAGGTTCCTAAATGAAAAGGCAAACCCAAATTCATTTTAGTGGGTCCAAAGCCGACAATACACACCCATCCATCGGCGTAGGTTTGTTTCGCTTTGGGTTCTTTTGCTGGAACAGGCGCAGCGCCAGAACCAGCCGAGCTGGTCCTTTGCAGTGCGCGTGAGACGGTGTCTTTCGAAGGACGTGATACAGGCGCAGGGCATGAAACCATATGCGCGGGTACCTCGTTTCGCTTGTGTTTTAAAGGGAAACCAGGAGGAAGCCACCATATTTGGGGGCAACCTAACATTTCCCGAGAAAGAAACCAAAGTCAAGCCCCCTTGCTGACAACCAGCAAGTCTGTGACCCCCCTGCAGGATTCTCAGCCTTTGTCTCTCACAGCAGCTGACGCGCAAGATCCGCAGGCTTTGGCCGCAGGCTTCGGCCTTTCAGGAGCTTTGCTTTCAGCTTGGCTGGGTGCTGAAAGGAGACGGCCCGTCTTGTGCCAGATGGCTACTTGCCATGTTTTGGTTGCGACAACAGCGTGCAACGCAGGAACCACGCGTGGTCAGGAGTGAGTTACAGGCAGCCCCAGAGGGTCCAAGTACCCATAGAGCATGTTAAAAGGGGTCAAAGTACCTTCGCTGAGGGCATTCGGACCCTTAAAAGCTGCAAGCCCTTAAGGACTCGGCTTGCCGACTTTGGCCATCCTCTCGAAAGTGGCTCGCATTGCTGGAGCTCCCTTTGCCAACTTCCAGCGCAACCTGCCTACAGAGTGGCTGGCTTTGCAGTGATTATCAGGCGCGCTGCTCAGCGCGTGAGTTTCGCCGTGACGTAATTTATGGAGGTGTTTTTTCCCTGCTGCGTAGCCAAAGCGTGTCGCCTTGCCTTGTGCATTTCTCTTTCCGGGCGCGAGACCCCGTCTTGTTTCAAAACCTGAGCACAAACGAAAAGATGAACGAGTAACAGCTTGAATTTGGATGGTTAGGTGGCAGCAGGTTCTTATATTTAACGAGCACTGGCTGGCGGCGGGCAGGTGGCACCAGTTTGCCAAAGGCCATGGAGCGCGAAAAGCTCATGGGTGGTTTGCGGATACAGACTTAGCCAAGTCAAGCAAAGTCTGCCAAACAAACCAAAAACACGACCCCGCGAACTGTTTGGTCAGTAGGCCATTTGGACGCCGCGCGTCACCGGGCTCTATGGTCCAGATGTTCCTGCGAGTGAAGCGTGCAGGCCGCAACCAACGCCCGGTTGAAGCTGTTCATTGAAGAAGCTTCACCGCGCGGTGAGGCTCGGTTGCGCAGTGGCAAGCTGGCCGAGTTGTCATTGTGTGGTCACAACCCCCCAGTTTGGTGAGCAACCCCATGTCACGGCAGATGGTTCTGGACTTAAGTTGTCGCGCCGGTGGGTTTTGAGGTCTTCGGCCAGGCGATACAAGGAATGGACCTAAGCCGCAGGCGCCTGAAGAGCTTGTGACAGACCTGAACTCAAAGTTGTATTCCGATTTGATCTAAGATGTCCCCGAGTTGATCGATCTTTCCACGCAGGGCATGGCCGGCCTGCGATGGCGCTGTTGGCACGGCGTCTCCTGCAGCGCGTCCGCGTAAAAAACGCGCCGGCGCGGTCCGGAGGACTCCCATTGGTCTGGAGCAGTTGACCAAAAAGCAACGGCTCTCAGATTCCACCAGTGGTGTTCTATCATTTTTCTCGGGGGGGCTTGCGCGGAACAGTGACAAATGCGGTGAGTGCCATTTGACCAGAGGTGACACAGCTCTTGTGGGGTTTCTGCCTGGGCTTTGCTTTGCTATGGCTCTTCTCCAGGTTCTCCCCTCCGCATGTGTGGCGCAGTTTTTGGAACACTGTGTCGAGCTCCCAAAACACCACCGGAGACGTTGATTGGAGTGTGTTTGCGCCATCGAAAAAAGTGGCCCTCAGCCGGTCTCAGAACAACTCGTCATGTCTGACGCAGCTCGGGGACAGCCACGTTGCATAAGACTTTGGCCGCTGCCACTTCTCTGCTTTCTTTCTCAAGTACGCCTTCCGAAGCGGCCAAAAGCCCGCGATCAAGCGGGGTCCGATCATGAATACCAAGGCTGTAGGAAGCCAGCCGAAACCTAGAGTGACAAAGTAGCGTAGCGCGGATGACTCAGAGCCTGAGCCCCCAAATGAGCCCTCCTTTGGCCACAGACAAGCAGTGGCTGATCTGCGTTTTGGGCGACATGTGCCTGCGTGAGGGTGTTGGGCTTTGCAGAATTGTCCACCCCCGCTCATTTGTTCGTCAAGCCGCCAACCATGCAGGCTCACTCCTTGGCCCGTCGTAAGCTTTGAGCGTCAGAAAACCCTCGGAGTGTCTCTGAGGGGTCGGAGCCCCATGCCTCGCATGGCTCGGCAAAGGCGGGGGCCAGGCAGAGGTCTGCAGGGCCGGTGCGTGCTGAAGCTTCCAACTCCCAAAAGGCCCAGGAATCGGATGACAAAGGCGTTTTGAGTACTCAGCTAATTGTCTTGCGCGTGCTCAACCGTCCACCGAAAGAGATTGTCTTGCCTTGTCTTGCAGGTGCTAAACCGTCCACCCAAGGACGTCAAGAAATCCGCCTTGGAGTGCGAACGGCCTTCTGTGCGCCCTCAGCCGCGGCGCCCCGTAGCCGAGGCCGGAGGCTGGTCGGAGGCGACCAAGAGCTGGTGAGGAACAGATACGAGTCTGGCGCCTGGCGGAAAAAAAACGGCCAAATGCCATGGTGTTTTTGCAAGGTCATATTTCATGGACACTGTTTCACAAAATGGGGCCAAGGTCAGAAAGGCGAAACAGGTTAGAAAGCTTTGGATGCGATTCAAGGCTGTGGTTGAGGCTTCATGGACTGACGCCTCGAGAGTTCGATGCGGTGTCCAACTGTGGTCAGCGCGGAACGGATGCAGCACTATAGCTCACGCGCTTCAGCCCGGCAACTTCAACCACGTTCTGTGATAAGGAGTCATGACCGTTGAGATGAAAAATCTGTCATCAAACGGAGAAAGGGGAATTCCCAGCCCTAAAGAGCCAAGCGTGCAAATTGCCATAGGATCCTGTGGGAAACCATAACACCCTGTCTGTCGCGACAGGCGCTCGCAATGCTGCGAGCTGGACATTTGCTTGGAACCTCCAATGGGCTTGGCGAAAGTGTGCGAACTGTTTGCCAAACTTTGAAAGCCCTTGATGTTTGGGCTCTAAAGGGAGACTTCAGTTTGGCTTCGAGTCATGGCTTCGTGCCAGCCCTAAGCTTCTGGTCTTTGGAGAAATGTCTGGGCATAGTTGCGCATCGCGTAGCTTAGCCTTGCATCGAGCACCCTTAAGCAAGCGCCCGTTTTGAAAAGTGCAGCGCGATGTATCCTGTGATCGTACGGAGCGCGACTTGCTGGATGTGTGACTGGCAGAACACGGATCGCTTGACTGGGCTTCGGCCAGGACACGCAACGCATCGGGCAACTGGCCAGGTCAGGGTCAGCCATAGTTCGGGTGTCGCGTAACCTCATCCCTGTAGACATTTTGACTGTGGCCAAACGCACGTGGAGGGTGGGCTGAGTGCAGGCACATTGAAGTTCCAGAAGCCACAAGGAACCTTGACCTGTAGGAGAGTCGGTTCAACCCAAGTGCCGAGACGCTGCGTTCACATCGTGTGGACATGAGCGCGCCAGCATGTTGGATGCGCACCGATGGTGCAAGCATTTGCCGCGATGATTCATGCTGACCCTGTTTGCCCCAGCCGCCTGCTTGCTGGGCATCCAGGTCTTTCCAGGGTTTGCAACTTGCGGCCAACATGCCGTCAGGGCTGAACGGGCAAGAGTGGCTCCATCAGAAGTTAAGCTGCCGTAGCGGTCACCCCTTCTTTGCACACTCCTGGGCTCTCCAATGGAGAACCCCGAGCCCTTGGAGGCCCTTCAAAAACCGCTCTTCTTCAGAGCCCAAAAACAGTCGTGATGGCTCCGGCCCGCTGGGGATTTGGTTTGCAGAAGGCGGGGTCGTAACCATAGCTCGAGCCAACGAGCTTGCCAATTTTCAGGAGTCCAGGCGTCCGGAGAGTTTTGCAGCATGGTCACATGACTTCCAAATCACGGATCCAACTTGACCATATTCGTCCAGCCGCCATTGGACAGTTCAGAGAGGTTGCGCAGGACCTGTGGAAGGTTTTGGACTTCAAGAGCCCTGGCCCCAGTGTCAAGTCATGCCAGCCTTCAAACCTTCCGAAAGCACATGCAGCCCCTGACATGTTGGGAAGCAAGTGCTTGACTGCTTGGGCTCTGCACGATGAGCCGGTCTCAAATTAAGCCAGCGAAGCTGTCCCTTTGCAAGTTTTTCCAACACCTGCCCCTGGGCACCTAAGCTGCATTGACCCATGTTGACTCTGAAAACGCCATCCTAGGCTTGGCCCCTTTTGGCAGGGATTCGGGCTTGGATTTTTCCTTTGGCCCTCGGCAGGAGGCCAGCGGATTGAAGCAGTTAGCGGATTGAAGCGTGCCATTGCTGGGCTTCAGTGAAATCCATTGAAAGCCGGGTTCCGTTACCTGCCAAGGAACTTTGACCCAATTTGCAGCCTGACTCCATCGGGTTGGACACTGGCCAGAGATGCCCAAGAGGATGGTCCGATGCGAGCGCCGTGCCTCTGCTTTCTGTGAACCCGGCGAGGCTTCAGATTCGCCATTCGCCGGGTCGCGCGGCACGATCCGATCCGAGTCGAGTCGGCGGATCCGATCCGAGAAACGGGGCGCAAGCGGTGCGGCACTGGGCGTTGAAGGGCGCAGCGGGGTCGTATACCCTGCGTGGGGGAAAAAGAAGAAACAAAAACGCCTCGGAACCCGAGCAACAGTCGGGCAAGAACACCTTGCGAGGCGATGGATTGCCAGTTTGGTTGACGGGTCACTGTAGGGGTAGCGGAAGCTGGAGGTAGAGACGCAAAGGCTGCACTTGATTGTTGAGTATTGTAAGCTTCCATTTGCTGAATAATATGTCGCATTTTCCCTTGTTTCCTTGTTTGGCATTGAAAGGGGTTTATCTCTGGATTCTTTCTTTTCCGGGGGACTCAAGCAAATGGAGGTAAGCAAGCCACTGTGTGGGGAATGAAATGATTTCCAGACTAGCACTCAGATAGAGAACTGCAACCGTTCGTGGTGCCCTATTTTTTGTGCGATGTGTGGCACAATCAAGAGACACCCTGAAGGGAAAGGCTTTTGCTTTTTTTTCTCGGAGTTTGCAACTGTTGAAAGCTAAATACGGTCAAAGTTGCTTTTGCGGGCATTCCCTCGCTCGGTTTTTGAGTTGGGTTTTCCGCCCACCCGATTTGTCAATCCTTCGGGGTCGAGTGGTCCATTGAACACCCCCTTTGGGGCTCCAAAGCCGATTTGTTTTGAGACCCCGTTTCAGCAACTCAGGTGTACGGGGACTGCCGGGTTCTGCATACCAGGTTACCAAGCCCCATGAGGTTGGGTGAGTTAAGAGAATCGGGGTTAATGAGGGTACCCCAGAACAATTAGCAATACCTCGTACATCATACCACTTATAGGGTATACCTACCATTTCCAGTCGGTTTGTCCTCCGCAACACCGCATGGATTCGTGGCGCACGCGGCCGCCCGGTGTTCGGCAGCTTGTGGTTTTGGCCGCGCTGACATCCTAGGAGCCTCTTGGACCCAGATCTCAAATAAGGTCTTGGGGGCCCTAGGGTCCAAGGCTCCGTTTTGACAACTCCATCCTGGTGTCCAGCCTCTAGAGGGTTTCGGGAAACGCCAATGAACCACACCATGGAGACTACAAGAACTCAATGGCTTAAGGGTCCGTTCTGACAACCCCATAGTCTTCCATGTGCGCCGATATACAAGGATGGAGCACGAGGAGTTCTGATCGGCTCAAACATTTGGCCTAACCCTGCAGGTTTTTTCACACATCGATGTGCTCGCCTCGACATGGTTGCTGAATACACGGCGTGCTGATCGCAGAAGAGGCAGTGTAGGAGCCCACGCCCTGCAATGCCTTTCAGCTCGGTTTTGGCATGACCTGCAAGCGCGAGATTGCGCGCCTCCTTTGCAATAGTGCACTTGCACATTGCCAGACGGGAGATGACGCATTTCCATGCAGCGATTGGACAAGCTGCAGCTTAGCGGTCAAGGGCCTGTTTTGCAGACCGGCCGGGAGAAAGTCCAGCAAATAGCCAGCCGGAAGGAATGCGACGCCTTGGTCAAAGCTGTTGGTTTTGACACGCAGCCCACGAAAAGCAAGGGACAAGCAGTTTGAACGGGGAAGTCAGGCGCAGGTCTTCCCAATGAAAAATAGCAAAGTCCAGCAAAGGAACAAGTAAGCTTGTTTTGCTGAGCGCGTGGCTGTGGTCCCAAGTATGTGGCATTTGCCGTGTGATTTCGCAGTTTATCTAACCCAGCATCATCTTACTAAACCCAACCTTTGAAGTCTTGTGCACGCGCGCTGTTTGGGTGCAAGTTGGAAGGAGGCAGCCAGGGACCATCTAGGCCAGGCCTGGAGTCTCGCGGGCCGGTTGAAGTTTCAGCCGGACGCAGAGGTGGTGTTTGTAGCACGGCGACTGCCGGTTTTTGTGTCTTGCTGAACAAGTTCCGCCATGCGCCTTTCATGGTCGCCTCATTTCGTGCGACGCAGACTGCCTCCCCAGCGCTCGACCGTGAGCTGTAGGAGACTTTGAAGGCGGCGCCTTGGCTTTGTGACGCACATGCCTTGTCAAGTTTTGTCTTGGTCAGAGGAACTATTCAAGTAACTTTTGGTCGGGCCCGTTGAAAGAATGGTTGACCCAATGTGGATGATGTCAGGTTTTATGAGGCCCATTGTTTTGATGGTGGTTTGAACCCTAGCAGCAAGTCATCAGTATGGCTGAAGAGAGATCCTTATTACAGTCATCTCAAACTATTTGGCAAGGGGCCCATGACCAGCCTTGTCTGCATTGCTTTCGAGCGCCCGCCGCTGAGGGAGACGTAACGTAATTTCATTAACCCGTCGTCTTAAAATTGGATGCTGGTCTAGCAGGTTTCGATGTTCAACAGTCGGCCCGGGGGAGAGGTGTGTTCTCACAGGCAAGGTAAGCCCTTCAAAGTGAATAGGTCGTCACGGGGATGATGATGCACTTTCTGCCGTCGCCTGTGGCCGCCAATGAGTGCCGAGGATGAGGGATGAAGCGTTCCCATGAAGGCAAGGCTGTGTGGATCCGTTGCCGTGTTTGCGCGTGTTGTCTACAACGGTGGCCCGTGCTTGGCCCATCTCGCGCTGCAGTCGCTTGCCGGCGTGTTCCAATGATATCAAGAAACAAGAGGCGGGCTGCGGCTCATTTCACGCCGCGGCTTTGTTTGAAACTATCGTAGAAGGAGCCCGAGCGATTAGAGCGGCGTCCCCATTGACCAAACTTCTTCATTACGAGCGCGCAACGATGTGAGCACGTGCTTTCTCACAACCGCAGTTCAATGACCACGTAAACAAAGCGTTGTAAATCAAGGCCTCAGCGCATGGCAAGCTGAATTTTGAAGGGGGAGTTGCTTGTTTGGCTCCCCTGCAGAAAGCGCCAGAGGCCGGAAGTTCTCTCTATACACTAGCCTCTTCGGGCTTAGCTGTCCGAAGTCTCCCTTAGCTTCGCCAAGCCTGCGGGCCTGCGGCCGGGCACGGCGCCTATAGCTCTTGGTCTCTGAGCGCGCACAGTTGGCATGTGTGAGGTGTATGCTGCAGTGGCTGCCGCGGCCAGTGGTGCGGCTGAAGTGCGCAGCTCGCCAGAGGTGAAGACGAGCGCGGCCTGAATCAAAAGTTGGAGCTCCTTAGGCCGCCTCACAATGCAAGCAGGCGCAGCCAGGCAAGGCTGCAAAAGCTGGCTTCGTCTCACTTTTGGTGCCCTGCTGCCACGCCTCGCGAAACATTGGGCAAAGTCTAGGGGAAATCTCGCGTGCGGCTCTTGTGTAACAATTCGGCTTGTGGTGGCGCGGTGAGCGCCCGGCTGGCTCGTGGCCAGTGCCACTTGTTTGCGGACGACAGTGCGAGCGCATGATGGCCAGGGCAGATTAATAATTTAGGCCGTGATAAGTGATAAAGCAACCGCCTTGCCCGCGCAGGCTGCTTAAATCAGACTCTGCGCAACGGTGGCTCTTTGGTGCCTCGCGAGCCTGTTAGAACATGCAAGATCACACCTCGGTCCGAGAGGATGAGGCCAGAGACTGGCACTGCGATACTTTGCTTCGGGCTGAGGTCAAAAAGGCCACCGATCGCTCGAGGTGAAAGAATGACCAGTTGGTCAGTAGCACCCGTATACTCTGACGGGTTTCTGTTGCACACGCAACCTGGCCCAGGCTTGGCAGCAGCCTTGGGAGCGCCCGACGGACTCAAGCCCGGAGCGCCTCGTTCAAAGCCTTTAGCCAGGGTGGTTGGGAGGCAACATGCATATCTCAACACAGCTAACAACCCAACCCAGTATCTCCCAGAATCAGAATGGCAGCTGAGCTTTGCGCCCGAAAATCACCACACGTCATATCACTGGCATGGAGCTTTATCGCCGGCAAAGCATTCAGAGCTCCTGTGAGCTACGCGAAGCCAGCGCAAAGAACTGTGAGCATAGGTGTCCTTTTTTGGTGTTTTGGTAGAGCAATTAACGGCCCTGGTTTACCTGGCGGTTTATCTGGTGGTTGACCAGGGTCATCTAGATCCCCCTGAAAGGACATCTATGACTGTGAACATCATGACGTTGAGTGTTCGTCGACATTCACCGTGCCACTGTGCAGGGGGATCGAATTGCTGGCCACTGCACGAGCTAGGATGTGTTGCGCCCCGTGCTTGTGATAATGTTTGATCAATATCATGTTAGGAAAGCAAAATTACATTCGTGCAATGCATCGTTTCTTGTCTGTTGATGGGTTAGGCTGTTCCTCAGTGAGCCTCACCGCCTTGGCATCCGGACGGGTTAACCTGAGATCCTGAAGGTTGTATCTTTCAAGGGGGGAACCCGCCCGCTCGGTCGAAAGTCTTATGCTGTTTGTTGATAGGGTGCTTTTGCAGCGCAACCCGCTTTGCGCTCGGGCTTGAGCAACAGAAGCGGCCGACGTGGAAAGGTGTGCCTTTGATGGATATAATGGTTGCTTGCAAATTTTGCGCAATTCTTGCTCTTTTCCTTGTGGCACGCGGAGTTCAAAGGCAGGCTAGAAGCGCGGTGCCATCTCCCGAAAAAGGCGAAGTGCTGGCACGGGGCATCCTCGCAAAGCGCGCCGTCTACTTTAAAGTCTCGCGGCATTCTCGCGGTGCTTGCGCCAGGTTCCCACCCAAAGGAAACGTATCAGAGTGAGCTAGCTGAGCTCACCACCTACGATCTCCCGCACGCCGGTCATATTTTGAGCTTGCTGCTCGCACCCAGCTCTGGCAAGGATGGGGTGAAGAGCTGATCCGTTTGGAGCCTATTTTTGGGACCGGTATGCT
The DNA here is from genome assembly GCA_963377175.1 of Effrenium voratum. Taxonomy (NCBI): domain Eukaryota; class Dinophyceae; order Suessiales; family Symbiodiniaceae; genus Effrenium; species Effrenium voratum. Next base: position 574,337 of record CAUJNA010002002.1, read on the forward strand.
GCTTGAGACTTCTGTGATGTTCTGCG
>CAUJNA010002002.1:581862-586963 GCA_963377175.1 Effrenium voratum
CACGCACAACTCACACACAGATTTATACACACGCATGCGCACACACACACACACACTCTTAGACTCACACACTTGCACACACACTTACACACACAGATGCAGACTTCTACATGCACACAACACACACACATCACCACATGAACACAACACACACACACACACACTGTTGCGCACACGCTTCTACACACACACACACACACTATACTTGTATACGCAAACACACACACGGAGTTGCGACGGGCCCGGTTGGGCATGGATGACGCGAAAGGCGCCTTGATTTGCGCAGGTTCCTTGTCCAACGTTGTTCTGAGTGTTCCATGTGGCCTTGCGCCGATCCAAGGATGGAGCGTGAGGTGTTCAGCCAGGATTCAGGGTGGGAGGCAGACGGATTGCGGAGCCTCGGAACCTCTTGGTCAACCCCGGAAAAAGTCTGTGTTCCCAACGTGTTTGGGCAAGCGAGATAAGGGTATCTAGAAGCTGAGAACTTGAGAATACGCAATGAGGGCCCGCAGCGAAGAAGGTCAAAACACAGGCGTCTTTAGGGCCTAGTTCCGGCCCCAGCAACATGCGCCCGCGCAGCATATGTGCGCGAGCTGGCAGCGCGCACCCAGCTTTAAATATATTTAGCCCGACGCGGCATGCACGGATTCACGGTTTCTACATTTTCCATACAGGCGTCGCCAGCCCGGATACGGTTTTCCCACAAAAAGAAGCCCGGAGACGTTTTCCGTCCTCCGGCATTTGAGAATTATAGGGAGCTACAACAGCAGGGGATCCCGGATACGCTTCAAGCGGAGATCCTGGACACACGTACCTCCTTCTTCATTGTAAGGGGGAGGACAACAACTTCCACGACTTTGAGATTGGCTGAAACCATGTGTTACAAACACTGAAAAAAACCTGCATGCGGCGGACATCGGCGGCAATGTGGCGGAAAAGCGCAGCGGGAATGCGGCGGCCCTGGAAGAAAGTGGTAGTCCCTGATCGTTTTCTGCCAGATCATCCTCGGGTCGATGCGTCTTGGTTTCTAGATGCATTGACTGATTGAAAGATCGGGGTAGCAAGCTGTCCTCTATGATAGCATGATATAGCATGCTGGCTTCGGAACGCTGTTCGCAGGAGCCAGAAAGAAGTGGCGTGTGCTCAGCATGTTTGTTTGCTGTGGGAAACATTGTACCTGGGCTTCTGAAGCAGTGTTGCGGCGCTTTTGTTTTGGTTGCGGCGTTAATTTCGCTGATTTTCTGGAACGCGGCTGAATGTTTCTGCCGCAATGCGTGGCGGCAGAAGTTTCCGCCATAGGAAGTTCTAGGTGTAGCTAGTAGTGATCTGGGGGTCGTCTCAGTCTTAGAAGGCGAAAACTTTTTTGGAAACGATTACACGTGTGCGGACTTTGTGGCCGCCCCGTGGATCTGGGTCAAGCCACAGACTTCGGGGGCCCTCGCCGCAAACTAGTCAGACTAGCCGTCCTGCGAGCCAGCAAGTCGAACCAACTGGAAGGCAAGCGAAGCTGGGCCAACAAAAAGCCGACAGGAACTCCATGCTTGAAGCGACTTCCTCCCCCGGCTCTGCCGGCACACGTATGTGTGTGGACCACGAGGAGGCTTAGCAGACCACATGTGGAACTCACGCAAAGCCCATGTGTGTGTAGTTTGTTTGCTTGTTTTGCGGAGGAGGGTCCGAGAAGGGGTAAACAGCAACCCTTGCATTCGGGCTCACCTTGTTCTGCAGGACGTGGTTGCGTCGTGGTGCTTCCTCTCGCAGTTTTTCGCCCGGCGCTGCTCGCTGCCTCCGTTTTTCGCCGTTGCGGCGAAGCAGCCTTGCGCGGAAGAGCGGCGTGTCCCACGACCACGAGGCGCGGGGATTTCTAGCGTTTTTCCCAGCCAGATCGGTGAAAGCTTAAGGGGTCCTAATTTCAATCCAAGTAGGGGTGGGTGAGACCCAGGATTCTGGCCAGGTGCTGTTGCAGGGTGCTGCTGCCAGGCGCTGTTGAAAACTGCTGCAGGGTCCAATTGCAGTGCTGCTGCAGGCTGTGGTTGCAGGGTGTTGTTGCAGGGTGCTGCTGCAGGCCGAGACTCAGAGTTGCGCAGGGTGCTTGTTGCAGGGTGCTGGCGCAGGCCGAAACCCCAGCGAATTGCCCGCGCACTCTGCTATGATGGGCGTTTTTAGCTCGTTGGCTGACAACACATTCTTGCTATTTGGGGTTTATGCTTATGCTTGTATGATTTGGCCTGACGGTGTTGACTTGTGATTTTTTGATGAAAGTTGATTGCGCAGCCCACAGGCACCTATTTTCAAAATGTTTTCAAGGCGGGCTTCCCTGTGGAGCGTAGCTTTTCCGCGGCCAGGAGAAGACAAGGCGGTCCTTCTCCATCGCTGTGCGGGAGGGCTCGAGATTCTGAGTCCTCACCGCGAAGCCCTTGCTCAAACTACCCCAAGAAACATGTCTCACCTCATAATCTTGGGGCAATACCCCGATTGCATGGGTAGTTTGAGGGTCCAGGAAGATGTTGAGCCAGAACATGCTGCAGTTGGCCCTACCCTGCGAGACTCTCTGCCCGGCGATTGTTCGTGTCAGTGCTGCTGAATACGCCCCTCTCCGGCGTAACGATCGCAGAGGCAGTTGTGAGTGGTGGTGTTTTTCGTCGTTCGAGCAAAATGTCTGGAGGTGGACATATCAATAAACAAGGTAGCGCCGGAAGGTGTGCCGGAAGATGTTTTTTCGCGGAAGCTTGCGGAAGGGAAGTGGTTGATTTGTTTTTGCCAGAAATACATTCGCTCTTGCTATAGAATTGCTGGCAGATCATGATCACGAATTCCCTCGCGCAAGCTGCCTTCCTCAGTTGCCGCGGAAGGCCCACGGAAGCACTTGTATAGAAACATGCTCGCGGAAGGTGCCTGCACACCGCGGAAACATGCGAAACCGTTGCCGAAGGTTTCGCGGAAGGGATCAAATTTAAAAGGAGTAATAGCCACCACTGATCGTGTCTTATGGATGGCACCCCGCAATCCCTTTAGCTCGCGTGTGGCATGACCTGCAAGAGCCAGGCGCGCCTTCTTAACGATGTTCTTCCGCGTTGCCACCATGACGCGTTTCCATGTAGCGATTGGAACGCGTGTGCGACGCGCAGCCGCACAGCTGGCAGTAGTCCAAGGCGGCTAGACCTGAGCGTTTGGGATGAGACAAGCCCGCGGCAAATCGCTGGAAGGACTGCGTAGCTGCAGCTTCACAAAACGGCGGGGCCGGCTCTGCTAATTACATGCTTCAGCTTCTCTGGCCATTTTTGAAACTACCATGGTCTTTCACACGGTGCAGGGGCAGCACAAGCAGTTTTAACCACTTCCCCGTGAAAAATACCAAGTCCAGTGGAGGAACAGGCAAGTTGTTTTGCTGAGCGCCTGGCTGTGGCCCCAAGTATGTAGCGTTTGCCGCGTGATTTCCATCATCGTACTAAACCCAACTTTTGAAGTGGCGCAGAGGCCGTGAAGGCGCCAGCCATGGAAACACGCGCTCTTTGATAGCGTGTAACGGCCCGCAGCCAAACCAGATCGGGGCCCGAGTCACAATGCCACGCCATTTCACAGGCTTTCTTCGGTTGAAGTTTGAGGCAGACGCAGAGGTGGTGTTTTCGGTTGAAGTTTCAGGACGCGGCTGCCTGCCCTTGGGCCCGGCTCAGCGTGTTCCGCCGGCGAAGTGCTCGGCCGTGAGCTGTAGCACGAGACTTTGAAAACGGCTTCGCGCTAGGCGGCAGCGCCGGCCACGCATGCCGGCCTTTAGTTTTAGGGGGACACGTCTCCCAGAAAACTGTGGAAGCAATACGAGCAGTATCGTATTGCTTCCGAAAACTCCGGGAGCGATATGGTGAATCCCACATGTCTCCTGGACTCGCTGCCCGACGTTCCTTGTCAAGTTTTGTCTTGGTCAGAGGAACTTCCCTAAGGGTGCTGATGGATTTTGGGGCTCAACTCACTTGTTTGAGACTCTGAAGCAACTTGGAGACCCGCAGGTTCTGCCACGCCCCATAACCCTTAGGGTATTAAAGTAAGTCATCGTTTTGGCTGAAGAGAAGTCCTGGACATGCTGCCTCCGATGTTCAAAAGTTGGCCCGGGAAGATTGCCACTATTGGCAAGGAGAGCCATTTCCAAGTGAATAAGTCGTCACGGGGATGATGCGCCTTTTTGCCACCGTGTTTGGCCCGCGCTTGGCGCAACTTGCGCTGCAGTCGCTGGCAGGCGTGTTCCAATGATATCAACAAACAATAGGCAAGGTGGGCGGCTCGGGTCAGGCCACTCGAGCATTTGACGCCGCGGCTTTGTACCTAAGGAGACCGCGTGATTGCAAAGCTTTGCCCCGATTGACCAAACTCCTTCACCGCGGTGGGGGCGCAACGATGTGAGCACGTGCTGCCAAATTCCCGCAATTCAACGACCAAGCAAACAAGTCATCGTAAATCAATGCCTCAGAGTATGGCGAGCTGGATGTTGAAGGGGGCTCTTGTTGTTTGGCTCCAAGGCAGACAGCGCCCACTCCGGAAAAGCTCCCCAAAGACTGCCAACTCCTTTGGGGCTTAGCTGTCTTAGCTTCGCCAAGCCCCCCGCCTATGACCTGGCGCAGCGCATAGTTCTTCATGGTCTCTGAGCCGCTATGTCTGAGGCGCATGCGGCTTTTGGTCGCCGTAACGGGTTTGGAATTCAGGCAGTTTTAGGCCAGCCCAAAACACCACGGGTGACTCCTGTGGAACCATTTCCAATCCTTCACGAGCAGCTTGTTCTTTCAATGCAACCACTGCATGCTCTCCGTCACTCATCATGACCGCACGTCGATAGCCTGGGTGACGTAGGAAGTTCGCAAAGAACTTCACCGCAGAAGGTGTTCCAACTTTTGATTCAGGTCGTCTTCACCTCTGGCGAGCTCCACACTTCACTTGGCGGCCCTCAAAACGCGGGATGGCGCAAATGGGTGCGTTCCCGGGCAGTTTGGGGCAGGTTTGGTTTGTTGGTTGGCGCACAGCGCAACCTATCCTCGCCATCAAGGACAGCAAGGCGTTGTCGACTGCAGCCACGTTTGTAGATGCTAAGGGACCCGCCCCTTAGCCAGCCTCG
>CAUJNA010002002.1:594563-617063 GCA_963377175.1 Effrenium voratum
AACCCCAGCCACCCCCACCCCAGGCATTCCCTGTCGCTCCTGTGTGGCTTGCTGGCAAAGGCATTCGCGTGTTTCTTTTCGGGACCCCCTGCCCCCACAATCACGCAATGCCCGCTTCTCGTCAGGATATGAGATGGGTGGGTGGGTGGGTGGGTGGGTGGGTGGGTGGGTGGGTGGGTGGGTGGGTGGGTGGGTGGGTGGGTGGGTGGGTGTGTGTGTGTGCGTGTCTGGGTGGGTGGGTGGGTGTGTGCGCGTGTGCGTGGAATGCAAGCAGACCTCGTGAGCTCACGCAGGTCCCATCTAAAACTCCCGCAAAGCCCATGTGTGTGTGTGTAGTTTGTTTGCTTGTTTTGCGGAGGGGGGTCTGAGAAGGGGTAACCAGCAACCCTTGCATTCGGGCGCACCTTGTTCTGCAGGACGCGGTTGCGTCATGGTGCTTCCTCTCGCAGTTTTTCGCCCGGCGCTGCTCGCTGCCTCCGTTTTTCGCCGCAACGGCGAAGCAGCCTTGCGCGGAAGAGCGGCACGTCCCACGACCACGAGGCGCGGGGATTTCCAGCGTTTTTCCCAGCCCCACATCGGTGAAAGCTTAAGGGGTCCTAACTTCAATTCAAGTAGGGGTGGGTGACACCCAGGGTTTTGGCCAGGTGCTGTTGCAGGGTGCTGCTGCCAGGCGCTGTTGAAAACTGCTGCAGGGTCCAATTGCAGTGCTGCTGCAGGGTGTGGTTGCAGGGTGTTGTTGCAGGGTGCTGCTGCAGGCCGAGACTCAGAGTTGCGCAGGGTGCTTGTTGCAGGGTGCTGGCGCAGGCCGAAACCCAAGCGAATTGCCCGCGCACTCTGCTATGATGGGCGTTTTTAGCTCGTTGGCTGACAACACATTCTTGCTAATTGGGGTCTATGCTTATGCTTGTATGATTTGGCCTGACGGTGTTGACTTGTGATTTTTTGATGAAAGTAGATTGCGCAGCCCACAGGCACCTATTTTCAAAATGTTTTAAAGGCGGGCTTCCCTTTGGAGCGTAGCTTTTCCGCGGCCAGGAGAAGACAAGGCGGTCCTTCTCCATCGCTGTGCGGGCTCGAGATTCTGAGTCCTCACCGCGAAGCCCTGCAGCTTGTGAACGAAGAAATATGTCTCACCTCATAATCTTGGGGCAATACCCCGATTGCATAGGTAGTTTGAGGGTCCAGGAAGATGTTGAGCCAGAACATGCTGCAGTTGGCCCTACCCTGCGAGACTCTCTGCCCGGCGATTGTTCGTGTCAGTGCTGCTGAATACGCCCCTCTCCGGCGTAACGATCGCAGAGGCAGTTGTGAGTGGTGGTGTTTTTCGTCGTTCGAGCAAAATGTCTGGAGGTGGACATATCAATAAACAAGGTAGCGCCGGAAGGTGTGCCGGAAGAATTTTTTTCGCGGAAGCTCGCGGAAGGGACGTGGTTGATTTGTTCTTGCCAGAAATACATTCGCTCTTGCTATAGAATTGCTGGCAGATCACGATCACGAATTCCCTCGCGCAAGCTGCCTTCCTCAGTTGCCGCGGAAGGCCCACGGAAGCACTTGTATAGAAACATGCTCGCGGAAGGTGCCTTCACACCGCGGAAACATGCGAAACCGTTGCCGAAGGTTTCGCGGAAGGGATCAAATTTAAAAGGAGTAATAGCCACCACTGATCGTGTCTTATGGATGGCACCCCGCAATCCCTTTAGCTCGCGTGTGGCATGACCTGCAAGAGCCAGGCGCGCCTTCTGAACGATGTTCTTCCGCGTTGCCACCATGACGCGTTTCCATGTAGCGATTGGAACGCGTGTGCGACGCGCAGCCGCACAGCTGGCAGTGGTCCAAGGCGGCTGGACCTGAGCGTTTGGGATGAGACAAGCCCGCGGCAAATCGCTGGAAGGACTGCGTAGCTGCAGCTTCACTTGCCACCATGACGCGTTTGCATGTAGCGATTGGAACGCGTGTGCGACGCGCAGCCGCACAGCTGGCAGTGGTCCAAGGCGGCTGGACCTGAGCGTGAAATTAGCGTGATTTAGCGTGAATGGCGGGTTCTGAGATTTCAAATTCATTGTCTGGACTGCATGGGCCTTGCTTTGTCTGAATGAACGCCACTGCAATGAGCACCACTATGTGGCGCAAAATAGCTAGCAACACTGTTTAGTACACGGTGATTCGAGCTTCGCATTTGCGCTTAAGTCGCAGGGAGCAGAAAGCTGCAGTTGAGTGCATTTCGGTAGGCTAAGTGAGAAACAGTCTTTCAGCTTGAATTCCACCAAACCGGATAGGATTGAGCGGGCTCCCTCAAGACCCGAAAAGCATTGAAAACAGAACGGCCCTTCCTGCGGGGTCCTTTGTCTGGCAGCCCTTCCCGGAAGGGCCTTTAGATACATTGGGACAAGCCCGCGGCAAATCGCTGGAAGGACTGCGTAGCTGCAGCTTCACAAAACGGCGGGGCCGGCTCTGCTAATTACATGCTTCAGCTTCTCTGGCCATTTTTGAAACTACCATGGTCTTTGACACGGTGCAGGGGCAGCACAAGCAGTTTTAACCACTTCCCCGTGAAAAATACCAAGTCCAGTGGAGGAACAGGCAAGTTGTTTTGCTGAGCGCCTGGCTGTGGCCCCAAGGCCCGTTTCATCCAGGAAAGCTGCTGCTCGGTTCAAAACATTGACCGCATTGCGCAACGTGTTCTCCAATGGAGCCTCAATTCCTTTGCGAAGCAGCATTCCAGTTGGCTGAGTTAACGCTCGAAGACTAAATAGCGCTCGTTTGCCCAAAAAACGCTCGCAAGCACAAAAAGCGTATCAAATAGCAGCTTTGCCGCGTGATTTCCATCATCGTACTAAACCCAACTTTTGAAGTGGCGCAGAGGCCGTGAAGGCGCCAGCCATGCAAACACGCGCTCTTTGATAGCGTGTAACGGCCCGCAGCCAAACCAGATCGGGGCCCGAGTCACAATGCCACGCCATTTCACAGGCTTTCTTCGGTTGAAGTTTGAGGCAGACGCAGAGGTGGTGTTTTCGGTTGAAGTTTCAGGACGCGGCTGCCTGCCCTTGGGCCCGGCTCAGCGTGTTCCGCCGGCGAAGTGCTCGGCCGTGAGCTGTAGCACGAGACTTTGAAAACGGCTTCGCGCTAGGCGGCAGCGCCGGCCACGCATGCCGGCCTTTAGTTTTAGGGGGACACGTCTCCCAGAAAACTGTGGAAGCAATACGAGCAGTATCGTATTGCTTCCGCAAAACTCCGGGAGCGATATGGTGAATCCCACATGTCTCCTGGACTCGCTGCCCGACGTTCCTTGTCAAGTTTTGTCTTGGTCAGAGGAACTTCCCTAAGGGTGCTGATGGATTTTGGGGCTCAACTCACTTGTTTGAGACTCTGAAGCAACTTGGAGACCCGCAGGTTCTGCCACGCCCCATAACCCTTAGGGTATTAAAGTAAGTCATCGTTTTGGCTGAAAAAAAGTCCTGGACATGCTGCCTCCGATGTTCAAAAGTTGGCCCGGGAAGATTGCCACTGTTGGCAAGGAGAGCCATTTCCAAGTGAATAAGTCGTCACGGGGATGATGCGCCTTTTTGCCACCGTGTTTGGCCCGCGCTTGGCGCAACTTGCGCTGCAGTCGCTGGCAGGCGTGTTCCAATGATATCAACAAACAAATGGCAAGGTGGGCGGCTCGGGTCAGGCCACTCGAGCATTTGACGCCGCGGCTTTGTACCTAAGGAGACCGCGTGATTGCAAAGCTTTGCCCCGATTGACCAAACTCCTTCACCACGATGTGAGCACGTGCTGCCAAATTCCCGCAATTCAACGACCAAGCAAACAAGTCATCGTAAATCAATGCCTCAGAGTATGGCGAGCTGGATGTTGAAGGGGGCTCTTGTTGTTTGGCTCCCCTGCAGACAGCGCCCACTCCGGAAAAGCTCCCCAAAGACTGCCAACTCCTTTGGGGCTTAGCTGTCTTAGCTTCGCCAAGCCCCCCGCCTATGACCTGGCGCAGCGCATAGTTCTTCCTGGTCTCTGAGCCGCTATGTCTGAGGTGCATGCGGCCAAAAGCCGGCCAGCCTTTGCCACGGCTGAAGTCAGAGAGCCCGTTGACGGGGGTCGCCGTAACGGGTTTGGAATTCAGGCAGTTTTAGGCCAGCCCAAAACACCACGGGTGACTCCTGTGGAACCATTTCCAATCCTTCACGAGCAGCTTGTTCTTTCAATGCAACCACTGCATGCTCTCCGTCACTCATCATGACCGCACGTCGATAGCCTGGGTGACGTAGGAAGTTCGCAAAGAACTTCACCGCAGAAGGTGTTCCAACTTTTGATTCAGGTCGTCTTCACCTCTGGCGAGCTCGACACTTCACTTGGCGGCCCTCAAAACGCGGGATGGCGCAAATGGGTGCGTTCCGGGGCAGTTTGGGGCAGGTTTGGTTTGTTGGTTGGCGCACAGCGCAACCTATCCTCGCCATCAAGGACAGCAAGGCGTTGTCGACTGCAGCCACGTTTGTAGATGCTAAGGGGCCCGCCCCTTAGCCAGCCTCGCTTCCGCACGAGGGGCAGAAGCAAGGCAAGTGGGCGCGGCAGCCATGCAAGGTTACACAAGCCTGCTTCGTCTTACTTTTGCTCCTCTGTCACGCCGAACGAAAAATTTGGGCCAATCCTGCAGGGGAAATCGTGCACACGGCTCTTGTGTAAGAATTCGAATTCTGGCAGCGCGCTGAGCGCTTGGCTTGTGGCCAGTGTCTAAACTTGTCTGAGACGGACGTGATGGCCACAGATTGTACCGGAGTTCTAAGCCAGAATTCGGCACTTCCCCGCGTTTTGCCCCAGCCAGCTTGCTTGCGCAAGACCACCCACCCGCTGCTTGGGACATTTAGAGTAAGGGTGCCACTGAACAACTAGCAACTGGGCATGCTTTCCAAGTGGTTCAGGGTTCTTGTGGGCTGTGCGCCTCACCTCGAGCAGCGATCGGTGGCCTTTTGACCGCCCCAAGCAAAGGATCGCAATTGAGAAGTCTCTGGCCCTCCTCTCAGAAGACAATCGACGTTTGAGCTTCCATGTTCTATCCAGTCAGGATCAGGGCCGTAGGATAAGACCGAAATTACCCAAGGCCAAACTTCAATCGGCTCTCCGCATCTGCAGCTGGAGCTATTGGCTCGATGGCTGAGGGGTTTGTTTGGCTTAAGCGACGCAAGCTTACCTCTTTAAGTGCTGGAGCGGCGCATCCAGGTTTAAGCGGCCCCTCTACCAGAAAAAAACCTGAAATCCAGCTGTATGCTGCAAGACCCTTCATGGGATGGGGGACCCCGACCAACTCATGTTGGCAGGTGTTGCGCTATTTGCTACGCATTCCCAACGGTGTTCTTAGCGCTTTGTCAGCATGGAAATAGGTTCGCCACGATCTTGACGAAGAGAGGCTGGAGTGGGCCTTGAAATGCAGCATGGAATCTCCCTGATGGTTGGGATGCAACATGCAGAACTGCAAAATGGCTCCTAGAATGACAATGCAGCAGCCCGTGAATTAACCAACCTCAGCTTCGCACTGCCAGAAAGCCACACACAGATTGTCATCCACGTTGCTATGGGTGGGCAGCAAAAGCTCAGAGCTCCCGTGCAAGCGCTATCACATAGAACTGTGAACATCATGACACCGAATGCTTTCTCAGCAAGTGCTCAGGTTTGTATACTTCCACCGTGCCATTTCGCAGGGCGATTGAATCGCTTGCCACTATACGTGCTAGAACTCGTTGCATCCCCCGCTTCTGATAGTGTTTGATCGAGTCTAGGAAAGCAAAATCATACTCATGCAGCGCATTCTTCCTTTGCTCCTGATTGTTAGTCTATGCCACAGTGAGCCTCACCGCGTTGGCATCAGGATGGGTTGAACTTGACCTCCTGAAGGTTTTATCTTCAAAGGGGGAAACCCGCCCGGTGTTGAGCGGTCTTAATAGCAGCGCAACCCGGTTTGCGCGCTTGAGCAACCCACGCGGCCGACGCCGAAAGGCGTGCTTTTGATGAATGGAATGGTTGCTGGCGAGTTTTGCGCTTTGCTTGTTCTTTTCCTCGCTGCAGGCTGTCGTTGTATCGTTGGCAAGTACACAGGCAGGCGTCTTTGTAGAAGCAGCGGTGCCATCTCCTGAAAACGGGGGAGGTGCGGGTGTGGAGCATCTCCTCAATCTTCCGATGAGCGTTATTTTCTGCTCGTGCAGATTACCGCGCGTTTATCTGAAAAGCGCCCGGTTCAAGAAAAAGCGCTCGGATGCGGATATCGGAAAAGAAGAATCTGTTCAGTGTGGGGGCTCTGCTACTGATGTGCAAGATTTGCAGCGGGCGCCGAACGTGGCAAAACTAGGACTTTTTGAAGTGCGCTCGTGTGGCGGGAAATTGCGCTTTTGTAGCGGGAATGTGCGCTCGTTGTGCGGCCTGGCCCGTTTCATCCAGGAAAGCTGCTGCTCGGTTCAAAACATTGACCGCATTGCGCAACGTGTTCTCCAACGGAGCCTCAATTCCTTTGCGAAGCAGCATTCCAGTTGGCTGAGTTAACGCTCGAAGACTAAATAGCGCTCGTTTGCCCAAAAAAACGCTCGCAAGCACAAAAAGCGTATCACATAGCAGCTTGAGCAGAAAATAACGGTGGAAGATACAGGCTTTTGCAAGGGGTGCTATTCGCAAAGCATGCCATCTACTTTAAAATCTCGCGAAGTCTTCTTGAAGTGGTGCGCCCTCAAAACTGCGGGGCCGGTGTCAAGGCCCACCCTGACAGGCCTGGTCGGAGGAGCTCGTGCCGCTCTCGCTCTGGGGCTGGGCACACTTGCCCCACCATGTTGCAAGCAGGTGTTTGAGCCAGTCGCGAGGGGTGGCCCTGTGAAGTTGCTGCCAGCCCTGGCAAAGTGAGGCTGATCAGATTTGGACGCCTGTTCTGTGACCAGAAAAGCAGCTACGCGGATGGGAGACATGCGAAATGTGACTCGTTGCCTCTGGGCAGCTGTTTGGGGTCAACAGTGGCAGCTTCAATCCCTGAAGCCCCGTTGAAAGCACTCGAGGTTTGTTTCGTCGTGTCAACGCCGGGTTCCATTGACGTGTTCGGCCAAGTTGGCCACCAGAAAAAGCTTGGGAGCGTTTGCGGGGGGTTTATTCCCAAGGCTGCTTTGACTATTTGCCCCTTGCTTGTGACTTTGGCCAACGCCCAAGTATGATGACGAGCTCAAAAGGCGCCCCTTGCGGCACAACGCGGAGAGGTTGAAACTTGCGTTCGTTCAACCTAGCAAGTTGGACCTTGGCAAAAAGGAATCGCCGACATACAAACACGCGCCTTACTGCGGCACCCCTTTCCTTTTCTTTGGCTTTTGCTATACAGGAACCCTAGTTTGCTTGGTTTCGGCTTGGATCAAGATTTGACTCAGTTGTTCAAAGCCGACCTTTTGACCTTTTGGATTTCCCATTTTGGTCCATACTTAGTCATGGCCCCAAAAGGTGATCACCTTTTAGTTCCAGGTCCTTTGGGCAACTGAGTTGAAAATCCCACGACAATCCGCCCGATTCCGCCGCTCAGAGTTTCAGGGGGCCCAGTGCCCTTACCAATTCGCGACGCCGCGAGTGGCGTGATTTGCATGGGTTCTTGAAGCCTCTGGGCTACCAGGTAGCTTGACCCTCGAAATACCCACCAAAGAGTGGGTTTTAGCCTGAAAGTGATGGGGTGAAATTCCCATTCTCAAGGTTGGTTCACCCAAAAAACACCAGTTCGGCATTGAATCCAACCATCCATAATTCGATATTCATGAGTGTTGGCTGTTCAGCTGCTTGGATTCGCAAAATGTCGGTGGCAGCGCCTGGCGTGGCTCTACGCGCGCTTTGCACTGGTGCGGCCGAAGGCCTGGAAGGACTCTGTGAGGGGCAGGCTGCAGCTTCTTTTTGGGCAAAGCTGAACACCCCAGAAACCGATAGCAAAGGTGACTGAAAAAAGCGATTTACAACTTGGCTATCTAGGAAGGCTTGTGCTGGGCTGCGAAAAAAAAGAAGAGGATACAAATGTTGCGACCATTTGACACATGTTGCTTTTTCAACACCAAAAGAAAGGGAGACCACCATTTACAAGGCAATGTTCAGGTGTACAGTGAGATGATCCCTGCTGAAACATCCCCGTGCCCAGAAAGGCAAACGCGAAACCAAGCGACACAAGTACGGACGCTGCTGTTGTGGCAAACACACGCGCAGACACACAGACAGACATCCACACACAAACACCCACACCCACACCCAGAACCCAGAACCACACCCACACACACACACACACACGCGCGCACGCACCCGCACCCGCACACGTGCACGCGCACGTGCGCGCCCGCTCGCCCGCATGCCCGCTCGCTCGCACACACGCACACACGCACGCATGCCACCTGCCTGCAATATGTTTGTTTGTTTCGGGGGATCCTTTTTTGTTTGTGGGTTTTTGAAGGGGACCAAACGAATAAGACCATGTTTGCGGTCCTTTGTTTTAACACATGCCCGATTGAACTTTTAGAAGGGGTTTGCCGTTGCCCTTGGCCAATCTTGCTGTTTGATGTACTTCTGCTTCACGGACGTCTTGGTCCTGATGTGGTGCCGCAAAAAAGAGTATTACATTGACTGACAGTAGCAAATGGAGAACACCTCTCATGCCAAAAAACAACCCAAATGACATCCAAATGACCAGTGATAACTTTTCCCATTTGCTAGGAAATATCATGTTTTAGTGGTTTTTTCATAGTCATCCCATGACCTTTTGATCAACCCTCTGGCCTTTGAGTCCTTGCTGAGATGTGCGATTCGCCAAGTGGCCAACACCACCTGGCTTAGAACCCAGTCACTGGGTTATCCCCAAGGAAGGAGACTGAAAAAGTGGGTTGCAGCCTGGGTTACCAAACTACGAGCCACGGGTAAGTCAAGCTTAAGGGACGATCCCCTTGCCATACATACAGTTGACAGTGTTGACACCTGTGTTTTTTTAGCATGATCAGCTCGGTGATGTCAAGCGTTCCATGGGGATTGTTGCCGAGGTGTGACTTAGGAGTGACTTCTTGGAATCGGCGTTTACATGGGGGAACACATGGTCACAGAGACAAAGGAGTGACTTAGGCATGACTTTGTCGTTTGCCTGTAGCTGCGGATCTCCGCCTTCTTGGTTCTTGAAGCATGGTTCTGGGATTACGACCATTTTTGTACCGGGCTTTGATTGTGGACTCCTATCTTGGCCAAGCAACCGCTACAAACATCTCCCGTTTAGAACCCTCGCCCCCTGGCAGGATCTCGGAGAATGCCGCGGTGTGGTCTGACTTGGCGCATTTCAAAAGGGGGCTTTCTCCATTAAAACAACAGGGCCCCCGAAAAGCATGCGTTTTTGTTTAGTTGTTTCCTTTAAGCCAAACTGAACATGGTATACTTGAATTAACATCTTCTTGCGGGGGTTTCTTTGGATTCTGGACGTTAGCCATGTGGCTATGTCACTTTTCGATGGCAAGCGCCTTCGACAGGTCTGCACCAGTTTCCATGTTTTCTCACTCGCGGCGGGTCTCACCCTGGGATTTGCAAGACCATGTCTAGGTCCCCCAGTGCCCTTTCTCACCCCGTTTTTTGTTGGGAGGGTGCTAATTACTAAAATAGACTACCCGGAAAAAGATTGGGTACCAACTTATTCTGAGCTCAGTGGACCTAGGTTAACCCGGCGGATCCAGGCGGATCCAGCATCTGTGTCCCAGAATTGGTCGAGATGGGCAGAGCCCGAGGAGCCGCGCCGAGGAAAAATCAATGGAGCTGCGCCTGCGTCACATTTGAGGTCTCAGAAAAAGAGGATTCGAATCCTCGGAGTCCCAAGCATCCGACAAACGAAAGCAGAATCTTTGGTTCATTGGCCAGTTGCTGTTTTTGGGCTGTTCGATTCGCCAAGCTAGTCACTTGTAACGGTAAACTAGATTATCACCCAAACTAATCACTTGTTTGGTTTGGAAAGCAAAACTCACAGTTTACATGGGTCAAATCCAAAGGCAACCATGCAGGTTGCGCACTATGGTAGCTGAATCCACGTGAGATGAATTAAATTACTACACAGATTAGTGCCCAAACCTGTGTGAATAGGATACCCCCCCCCCCTTCCACAAGTGTTTTCCGTTTTTCAAACCAGCCAGCAGGATCCAAAAGTATGTCAGGACTGAGTCAGGACTGTCAGAACTCCCACTGAAAAGCCCTTTTGCCAACTTTTCTTTAGGGCCCCCTTTGAACAAGGATGCAATGTTTGCTCAGACCCATGGGTTGCGGCCTTTCTGCCTTTTTGTTTCGAAGGGGTTGGCTTTAGAAAACAATTGACCAACAAGAAAAGGGTGCGCTTCCTTTTTCTTCCATGACTGCTGGGTTTCGCGAAAGGGTTGAACCCTTGGTGGTCGCTATGATGCGCTCGAGCGCGGTGTGGTTGACTGCCTCTCGACAGAAAAGCGGAGCCTTGAGAAGAAACGAAGAGACCCCGTTGCTCGAGTCTGCAGAAGGCATATGCATTTCTTTGTTGCATGTTGCTTGGATGTTAGGACTTTAACTTGTTGCCAACCAATGGGTTTTCCATTAAACCACAAAAAGTTAACCTTTTAGCAGGGCTTCGCAGAAAGCACCCGAGATTTCCTCCTAGCAAAATGCCCCAAGCATCCCCGACCTTCGCTCGGAGTCGTCGGAGCCTGTCTTGTCGGCCGCTTGGTAGGGTTTTCCATTGAAGGGCTGGGACTTGCCTTGGGCTCACGACTCTTACGGTGCCTGCTACTCGAAGAACCGACAAAAAAGTGGGGCTGGGCAGCAAAAACCCGGGTTTTGCACCTGCTACTCCTCGAAAGCCTAGGTTTTCGGTTGAAGACCTTGGTTGCTGAAACCAGTACAGGTGAGGCTTCTTCGGGGGAAGGACACCTCTCACACACAGAACAGATATCCGGATGTCTCCTATCCACCGTTTCACCATGCAGAAGTTCATTTGGATGAGCTAGAAGCCCATCATAGCTACGTTCGTCAGAACTTCTAGGCTTTTGTACCAGAATCCCTTGCATACTGGGCTTAGTGACGTTGTACAGGTTTGACGACCACAGAACAGAAGGCCTTGGTGCTGAAGCCGAAAATATTTATCTCAATGGGTCTTACCTCTCAGCTGCTCATTGGGTTGAAACCCCTTTTTTTACAGGGGTCCAAAAACAGGATACATTTTGCAACCATTTGAAACATGTTGTTTTTTCAACACCAAGATAAAGGGACACTACCATTTACAAGGCAATGTTCAGGTGTATAATGTAAGGATCCCTGTTTCCTTTCTGTGGGCAGGGTTCCGATTCCTGAAGGAAGTCAACCAACAAAAGGATGCCGAGTCTCTTTTTTTTCCCAAAATCCACTGGACATCTGAGTCCTTATCAACCACCTGCACCCTCAAACTACCCATTGAAAATTGGGAAATCAGCCAGAGTTTTGGGGTAACATTCATTTTTGAGGGTGCAGGCACATGCTTATCAGTCCTGGGGCTGGTTAGTTCACTGAGGGAAGATCTTTTGACCGAATTGGGTCGACACCTGTCAAGAAGTACTGGAAAAAGCTTTGCAGCATACCTGGACTCACAAAAAACAGGTGATTGCCCAACAACAACGGCGCAATTTCCTTTTGTTAGGGTAGATTGATGGTCCGGGTACTTAGCATCTGAAAACAGCATGGTTATGGCTATGATTTTCAACAGGGAACCACCTCACAAGCGGCGGGTGGACATAAACCCCCACCCAAATGAGGTCCACCAAAGGGTTCATTAAGATTCACTTCCTCGGTTCCCAGGGTTCCACTTGCCTTCTCCGGCGTAAACTCGCCTGAGGATTCGAGGTGAAGCGGCTTTCAAGAGCTTACCTCCAGGCGCGTTCCGAGAACCACTCCGGTGGATGCCTCTTCATGGGCTGGTGAGGTTGTTTTGGAAGGTTCGGCCCTCCAAAGTCGCTGGGGTTCCAACTTCTTCCCCTTGAAGCCGGAGCCCTCAAAGAAGACGTACCCCAAATATTTGCGGGGTGGGATCAAGTTGGAGACCTGCTGTCATCTCCATGGTGGTGCAATACAGGGGCACCCACCGTGACTCCCTGAGTTCCTGAACTTTTCGTCACTTTCTGGGAAGACATGTTTAGAGTCAACAACCTGTTTGTATGTTTTTTCTCCCCCTGGGCGTCCAAAACTATTCTTTGATTTCACAGAACATATGAAGCAACCATATTTCATGTGTCCAAATGGGCCAAGTCCGTGTGCTAAGGTAACCTGGTTGAAAGTGATGCCTTGCCTTGGCATCGCATCCTATGTCCCATGGCTTACTTCTCCGGTCCAGTGCGATTTATCTTTTTTTTATTTGTGGTTTACCTACCTGAAACTCGCCATAAACCAATCGGGGTAGTTTGAGGGTAGCATGTTGGGATTTAGATCTTGGGGTGAACACGGTTTAGGGCTCAGGGTTTGAGGCCAAGGTTTACTATTTGGGCTTTGCCAGGTTTTGTTACAGGGTTGGCTTTCGGGTCGACACGGGCGGGGGACGTTTCAGCCAAAAACTTGGAGCCATTTTGGAGCCGAAACACACGCACTTAAGCCACCCACTCAACGGGAGCGGTAGGCTCCCTCCATGTCAAAGTACAGAGTTAAAACCGAACCATGGGGGATACTTGTCAAAATAAAGGGAAAATTGTTGGTTTCCGTTTGATGTCCCTTCAAAGCAGCCCCAGAACAGGCTTCCAACGAAAACACCCAATTGTTCTGCATTGTTGCCGATCTCACGCTGAGCTGTAGTGTTGTTGCTGGTTGATGGTGACCGGTGAAGACAACCCCTAGAAAGTTCATGAGTATTTTACCCTCCTGGACTTTCCATTGTGACACACATTTGTGTCACGAAAAATACATGCTCGGGCCAACTATGTTGGCCCAATGGTTCAACAAGTTCTCGTTCCCCAAAAACGCTCGTTTGATGAATACGGGCATCTTGCAAGATACAACAAACTGCATGATTCGGATTTGAGCTCGTTTTGCGGGTATTTGCTCTCGTTGCGGGTATTTGCGCTCGTTTTGCAGGTATTTGTGCCCGTTTTGCGGGTTTGTTTCCACATGTGTCCACGCAACAGACTTCATGAGAAGAGAGGAGCCACTTCAATAGCCAAAAATGCTCGAATCCAAATTTGTGCCCGTTCCCGGCAAAACCCTCGATCCTGATTCGCAGATTCCTTCGACGAACCACCAAGGGACACAAATTTACGTAACAAATAGTGGACCCTGTGGACATCAGATTTCGCTGGGGATACATGGTTTCCCAATCAAAAGACAAATTAGAAATGGTGACTCGTGGCGCTGGCTGATGCATGCTTACATTTTATTGATTGAACATGTCGATGCTGCTTCATGGGTGATTCTCTTCAGGATCCACCCCCCCCCCCCCAAAAAAAAAAAAAAGAGGAAAGAAACAAAACAATCGCCCCTTTTCGCAAGACAAGAGAGAGTGTTGACGTTGAGGGTCCGGTGGATGCCGATTCCTGGAAATTTGCTTGCAAGTGAAGCATACGGAAAGCCAGAAGAATGGTACATCATTGCAAGTTCGTCATGTGGGGGTTGATCAATATCCCTGGCCCCCGAATGACCATGGTTGTTTTCTCTTTTTGTTGTTTTCTTTTTTCCCCGTTTGGTGGTTGAAACTTAGATTTTTTGGTGGTCTTTTGAACCAATGGTCATCCCATGTTCATGGGACCTTTGGATGAATCCTATAGTCAGGGTGCCCACCTTTTGGGGAACGGACTCCGCGCGGAGTCCTGGAGCTTCTGATGCAGAGACCCCAAAGAAGTCTGACCAATGCTCAGGCGATGCGAATTTGGAAGCCCAAAGCATCTTGGAGTCTCCTTTTTGAGGTCCAAAAAGTCTTCGAAAGGTCCGGTTCGACCCCTTCAAGGGTCTGATGATTTAGGGAGGGAGGTAAAAGGGAAATCCTCCACCATACCAGTCGAAAACAAATGATTTGGTGGCTTTTCCAGGGAATTCACGGCTCCTCACCGGTTTTGAGTATATATAATAATATATAATAATATATAATCATATATATATATATATATATATTTATATTTGCCTATTTTATAGCGAGCCCACCTGGGAGTATAGCGAGCTCACCACGATGAAGGTCCTTGGGGATCCCTTAAACAGCTTCTGGAAAAAAAAGAAAAGGGGTCAACATTTGCAGATCTCATATCTGTGAACTGGAACAACAAGTTAAAATTTTCAGAAATATGATTAATATGTGAACACACACACACACACCTTTTTGTTCTTCTGCGCAAAGAAATAGAATTCGGAGATATCGTGTGTGTGCACTCACACAGATTGTTCTTTGTTGGTTCTTCGGATTCCCCTCTCCCACTTAACATCGCAGGCCTGGCATTCCTGGAGCCAGGCCTTGGAGCTGACACTCTGGCTGGCTCCCGGCTGAAGCGCCAGGCGGCGCCGGCGATCGCCAGCTTCGGGCGGCTTCGGCTTTGGCAAGGTGAGCCTGGGCCAAAGTACCCCACTGCCCTTTACCAACCAAAACTCCAAGGTCGTTCCCAAACAGCGATCGAACCAGTGACTGAAAACAAAAGACGATCGCAACTTGGCGATCTAGGTGAGTCGAGTTCCGGTTCGGACTTTTTAGTCACTGTTTGGACATGACCATTTGGTAAGTAAAAAGTTCCGACTTGGTTTGGCCAAAGGCCACTCAGGATATGAGAAAAGAAGACGTACGAGGAACCTCCCGGACATTTCCGTGGTTTGTGGACTGGATCTCCGCATTCACTCGGACATCCCCTATTTGATCAGCCAGTCGAATAAACCCTGGGCTTCCGGTCTGGCAGGTTCGGGGGTAGGTTGGGAGCCCCTTTTTTTCCAATCTGACCCATGGAAAGCTTGGTTTTAGGACAGATGTCTGTGATTCCAAGTTGAAACTCTTCGCACAGGGAGAACCCAATCTCGTGCTGGGAGCAATTTCTGGGTTTCCGAGAAAACTCTTTGAAAAGACACAAGATACATGCGCCCTGCAACTACCCTCAACAAACAGGGATCTCCCACTAACTTTAGTCTTGGCAATAGCTTATTTTTACAGGATTTGTTGGAGTCATGGCAGTCATGGGGATAGCAACTACCTTGAAGGCACAAGAGTGACTTTAACCGCAACCATGAGCGGAGCGTAAGACAACCCAAGCACTGGGCACTCTTTGCTACTCCCGAAGCCAACGGGAGATGCCGCATGCTCGGTGCCCCGACGAGCAATCCTTTGTGACTGAGTTCCTGGATGGTATGTTTTGGGCTTGAACCGCAAGCATCAACAACTTTTTTGGGCCCTCAAAAGGCCCCTTAGATGGGGTCCAAACCTTCTTGTGGAGGTCTTGACCCTGCGGGGCCGAAATCTGATGAAAAGGCAAAAGCAAACAGAATCCGAAGTCTGTTGCTTGAGCTACCCGGGTCCTTGCTTTTTCGGTGATTTATGTGGGGGAGTCTTGTTTTGAGGGTACCTTTTTGTTGGGTTGCTTTACTAACGGGAAAACCACCACACCTCCAGGCTCTTCAGATGAAGTAACCTTTGGTCTACATCCGAAGCTTCCTGTTTTACATCTCGCAGCTGTCAACATCATGTTTGTGACTCTTGCCCTATCAAACCTGCAGCCAAGCGACCAGCTTTGAGAATGGCAAGGTATCAAAGCCCCGTGCCGATTTGTCACGCGAAGATCCTTCGGGTGTGCGAAGATCAGGATTTCTCCGGGCACGAGTTGCGGGATTTCTTTTGCGGCGGCAGCGCGGCCACGTTGTGAGACTTACCCGGGCCATTCGGCCCGGAGGAATAGAGCCAAATGGGTGCGGAACGTTTTTAGCTTTTGTCTTTTCGGATAGGAATGCCCACCTGGATCGGCAGTTGCGATCGCTTTTTTCCATGCACTTTACTCCCAAAACCGATCGCAACAGTGACTGAAAGAAGCGGTCGCAACTTGGCTATCTAGGCAAAGCCTTGTTTTTGGAGGTCGGTGGGTGTGATTTTGGCCCTCATATCTTTAGAGGGCAAGGGTCGCTAGGGAGATGTGCTTTCCCAGTTCCCGGTAACAATGAACGTTTCCCCACAAGGGAAGGGAAAATAACAACGCAATGACATGTGTTTAAGCCTGTTGTTGGGATGTTTAAAGAAATGGTGACCCTCAAACAAATCATCTGTAAACCACCAGGTGCAACCCACATGCTTGCGAAGCAACTTGTTTTTCGTTTACCTGGCTCCCCAGTTGCTGCATTTTTCCATCCACTTTACCTCAAAAACCAGCAACAGTGAACAAACATAGAGCAACTTGGCTATCCAGGTAGTTTCCTTTAAACGACCAAATTTGGGGACCCCGGGAAAAAGGCGTCTCTTTCTCTTAGTTCCTGCGCTAAGTGCAATGCTCAGCACTATGGTCGTGGCACGGCCTGGGCTGTTCCGCACAGATTCCAAGCCGCGCGAGCCTGCCCTTGCCCGAGCTGGGTTCATTGAAGCAACCTCACTTCAGGATTTGCTAGACTTAAAGAAGAAACGCAAAAACATGGCACAAGCTGACTGGCAAACAACAAGCTGAGCTTTTTCGGCAAATACACTCGGGAGGTTACCATCCTCCAGATTTCCCTCTAGGCAACCCACTGAAACCACCAACAAGAGCAACTTTGCAAGGTTTGAGTAAGAAGGAACTTTGGTGATCAAGTATGAAACAGACTCTGGGTTTTATTTGTGTGCCCGAGAGATTTTCTATTGCTTGATTCCCCATTCTTTTCAACCATTGTTCTTTTCAATCACCAGATCCGTTTCCCCTGGGTTTTTGATGGTTTCCGGAAAAGATGCGGATTCCTGGAAAGAATCCGGTACTGGAAGGTACTGGAGATTTGGTTTGGCTCAGAACTTTGGTGACTCAAATTCAGCAGAGCTTGGTTCGCAGGGCTGGAAATCGGCGATCGATAGGACGAGCTGGACTCTAGACTGCGCGACTGGAGTCGTTGCTTAAAGGATTCTTTCTCTAGGTCCCCCAGCAATTGGTGCCCGAGTTGCTGTTTTTTTCCATGCACTTTACCCCAAAAACCGATCGCAGCAGTGACTGCAACAAGCAGCAACTTGGCCATCTAGGCCCTTTTTTGGTTTGGAGGGTGCCCCTAAAATAGACTACAGAAAAAAGTTGGTACCCTTATTCTAACTTTTCAAGGTTTTCCGAGAAGCAGGTATAAGCATGTTCCTACGGACGACCATCTTTCCGGGATCCGAATTTGTCCCCGAGAAACCACTCAAAGCCAGCGGAAATAATAGTTTGAAAGAACGATGGATGAGAGGAATGGGGGAACAAACCCTAGAAGGAAGGCCTTGATACATTGACAGCTAGATAGCCAAGTTGCGATTTTTTTTTCAGTGACTGTTGTTGGTTTTTGGGGTTTTGAGTGCATGGAGAAAAAAGACACAAAACACGCCACTGGCGATCCAGGTACCTTATTTGGGGCTGGTGAAAACTGAATCGCGACCTCATTAATCTAAGGGTAGCTTCCCCATTCTTTCCAGGGATCCTTCTTTCTAGAAAACCACCAAAAGCCCTGGGCAAACGGATCCGGTTTTTGAAAAGAACGATGGTTGAAAAGAATGGACAAGGAATCAACTAGAATTCAGGGTTTAGTTCCGATTTCACCCATGGTGTATAGGAATGACTTGGTTTTTGCGTTAGGATTGAGCTCCGATGCTGGGCCGGAGCCCTTCTTTTGTTTGGAGTTACGATAGCATCTGGATCGCCAGTTGCTCTTCTTCTTTTTTGGTGTGTTTTTTTGCTTTTCCATGCACTGTACCCCAAAAAACCAGCAACAGTGACTGAAAAAAGCGATCGCAACTTGGCGATCCAGGTGAACCCACAACATTCCAACTTAAACATGGGAATTGCCCCAACATGTTGGCGTGAAATCCCTTTTTTTTAAAGGCTAGTTTGAGGGTCCAGGTACCTGGACCTTCCATTGTTACATAAATTTGTGTCACGAAAGAACAATGCTCGGGGCAACTATTTTTGCCCAATGATTCAAGAAGTGCTCGTTCCCAGAAAAATCGCTCGTTTCATGAACACGGGTTTCTTGCAAAATACTAATTGTTACATATTTTGGATTTGCGCTCGTTTTGCGGGTATTTGCGCTCGTGTTGCGGGTATTTGCGCCCATTTTGCGGGTATGTTTCCACATGTGTCCACGCAACAGACTACATGAGAAGAGAGAAGCCGCCGCAATAGCCAAAAATGCTCGAATCCAAATTTGTGCCCGTTCCCCCGAAAAAAACGCCCGACTAGCAAATTTCTGATACGAAACACCCAAGGGGCACAAATTTATGTAACGAATGAAGGTCCAGGTAGCTATCCAGAGACTCATGGACCCTTGTAGTGAGGCTCGAATCGACCCCTCTGATTCGACCCCTCTGATTCGACCCCTCTTAACAACATCACAGGGTCCTCAAATATTGTTTGTTCGAAGGCAGGGAGTAGTGGGGAGCGTGTACCCTTGGAGGGCTGGTGTCAAAGGAAACCAAAGGGACACCATCCAAAGACGAGCTTTCCTTGTGCCTGGACCCACGAATCCCCTAACAATTGGTTATTGGTTTGCCCCAAAATTATGGGGGTGATTTTCCTTTTTTATGGGTAAGTCTTTCGGGTCCTGGTTTCCATATACTTGGCATACTCAGTTTCGCAGTTACAGTCCAGTTGCAGGCAAGCCGAAGAGAGGAACAGGAGGGAGCCGAGTCTCCAACGTGAGTATGTGGCATTTGGGACAGGTTGATCGAAGCGTGTGGTGACTTCCAAATTGCCAATGCCCAAAGCATCAGATTTCGGACCCTCAAACGTGCGATCAAGAAGCATCTGTTTTGAGGTCCAGAACCTCTCAATGGAGTGTCCCTTCAATCTTCAATGGACAGTCCAATAGTAGGGTCCTGGATCGCCAGTTGCTGTTTTTTCCTTTATCCGGGTTTTTCTTTTTGTCATGCAATCAAACCCCAAAAACCGATCGCAACAGTGACTGAAAAAAGCGGTTGCAACCTGGCTATCTAGGGTGTTTTGTATTGGCAACCTAAGCAAACAGAAGAAGGTCAGATCTGAATTTTAGGCCTGCGTCGGGCTCGCTGGCCTCCTGTTTCTGCTTGCCGACCGCGTGGTGCGGTGGGGCTTC
Source organism: Effrenium voratum (assembly GCA_963377175.1). NCBI lineage: Eukaryota > Dinophyceae > Suessiales > Symbiodiniaceae > Effrenium > Effrenium voratum. Next base: position 613,758 of record CAUJNA010002002.1, read on the forward strand.
GAGGGACTGACGTGGAGCTCATTGGCAGGGACCCAGGTCTTAGGTGATTTTGCATATCCAGCGGATCCCGGATCCCCTTATAGTATAGGTAACCACCTGGATCGCCAGTTGCTGTTTTTTGTTCATGCACTTTACCCCCAAAAAAATGCAACAGTGACTGAACAAAAACTGCAACTTGGCTATCTAGGCAGGTATTTTCATGTGTGTTTTGTATCGCCCGTGTCCCTGGGTTGTTGCAACTTCAGATCTTTCGGGGTGGGGTGGGGGGTGGGGGGTGGGGTGGGGTGGGGTGGGGTGGGGTTGGGTGGTGCCAAGTCAGTTTTTGGAGTTGTTACCGATCGGACCCGAAGAAAACGACTCGTACGAAAGTTGGACTTCACCAAGCCTAAGCAGCGAACGGGACCTCAACAGGGCATCCGCTTTGAGATCCAAAGCCAAAACCAATGGGATCGGTGACTTAGAGTATGGGGTTTGCCTGCCTACTTGTGTTTCGCAGATGTTCCACCCGCGTGAAATCCCCCGCGATCTCCCGCCGCTGCAAGCGCGGAGGTTTCAAGTCATTTTGCAACGAAGTCTCACTCGGAGGGTGCCGCACGGGGAGTCTAGAGACCCCAAGGCTTGGCCGAGTTGGCAGAATCAGAAGGCTTCTTGAAACTTACCACCATTAAAACCATGGCGGTTCATACAACCACCATTGACCCGGCAGATTTCCCCTCAAGGACACCACAGGATGGATCTTTTTGTTCGATCCGTGAACCTATAGTGTTGCCTGCGCGTCCTTCCTAAGACCCACCCAGCACCACTGACCCTTCAGGAGCGTCATCCATTGGGCCATTCCTTTCAGCGTTCGGAACCCTAGGGTGGACTGGCGGGGACCTTTCCCGGCTTTCGACGGGAAGCATCCAGCGGGCCGGCCCTCAAATCGAGGTTCGAAGCCTTCCAGCGGGTCCGAAATCTGAGTCTTGGGGCTGTTTGTTTCTTCGTGGACTCTCAAGATTCCCTTAAACATGAGATAATAGCCCCAAAATTATGGGTGATCAACAGCAGTTGGGGGTCTGCAGATCGAAGCTATGGCCCGTACATGCCACTGATGTTTTTTCGCTTGGCATGTCAAAAGCCCTGCTCCCGGCGTGCCACGATCATTCGGAGAGAGTTGGTGCAATAGTCTCAGACCAAGGTGTGCTTTTTGAACCCTGAAAACCAGGCTTCTTCTTGATGCTTCTCTTGGCTTGTAGGAGCATTGGCAAACGTCTCTCGGAATCCCCGGACTCTGCGGCTTGCGGACGCGTCAATTTCCCGCATCGCCGTCATCGATGCCGCCGTTCCGAAAAGAAAAGTGGGCCGCCGCTCGAGTGCTCTTAGAATCGGAGGGAAGCAGCCCTCGGCTTGAAGAGTTGTACCCCAAGCGACCCGAAAGAAACGAGGGAATGAACCTCAGATGTTGGATGATATCAAATATATACCTGGTTAGCCAAGTTGCTGCTTTTTTCAGTCACTGTTGCAGCTTTTTGGGGTAAAGTAGATGGAAAAAAAACAGCAACTGGCTAACCATGCAGGTATATGTATATACATAGTACATACCCTCTACTCCAAGGGCCTTTCATTTGAAAGGTTTTCGAAAATTATTGGGTTCTTCGCGGGAGAACCCGATCTTTTGAAAAGCACAGAAGCGCAAGGGTTATTTATGGGTTTTGTACGGGTTTTGGATGGTTCGTGTACGGGTTTGTTAAAGTAAAACCAAGTGTTTGGTTGGACAAAAGTGTTTTTGGCCACCACCTGGTTCACAACCAGGTTTTTCGTTTGCACCCATTTTTTCTTGAAATAAAGGGTACCGCGTCCAGCACCTATAGGCGAGCTCACCATGAAGCTGTTGCACCTGCTGCCCCTCTTTGGGAAGATTACTTTGAGTTGGGACTGTGCACTTGCGTGTTTGTTTTTGTAGGGAAAGAAATCTCTACCCCTGTTTTGCGTCTCAGAGCCATGGTTGCACGGTTTATTCCCCGCATATTGCAAGTCAAGCAGAAAGCTTGATCCATGTTGAGACGCAGAGCTCGGAAGTTGTGCCTTTGCGATACTCAGGGAATCAACTGTACCCTTTGTGCTTCCCAGGGCCAACAAGAACAAAAAGGATGAAGGGTGTGTGTGGTCTGAATCTGACTCCTCAGCAAACAAACATATTTTCAGTTTGAATATATATGTATATATATAGATAAAACACAACCTGAGCAACTTATTTTGGTGTCCCCTGCCGGCAGGCCACGTTTACGTGGTTTCCAGACTGCGCGCATGTCATCTCCGGAGCTTATTGCCCGAGCCTTGCGAGCGTGGCCTTTTTGCGACCTGCGTTGGGTGACCCCCCCGAAAAAGGCCATAATAACCCGACAATGTTACCATAATCCGATAGGGGCCTAGCCAAAACCGAGACCCGCCAAACTGCAAGATCAGTACGGCCACCCCAAGGCGATTTTGTCCTTTGCTCATACGCCCCTTAGTCTTCCACATGCAAAGCAAGTAAACCAACCATAAACCACGGTGAATCACGGGGTTTTAAACTTGTCTCGCACTTGGTGCCATGACGATTTCAGCCAAATGCTGAACTCGGGTGCTTTCCGGGTAATAGGAATTTCTGATTCTCCTGCCCGTGTTCCTGGAAAATCGGGGAACACGTGCGCCGAACGCGCATAAAAGACGCCACGCGGGAAGAAACAAATCACCCGAGATCGCAAGATCAAATTTCCGCCATGGCGCTGCATATCTCAACAGAGGCGAGGCGAGGGGGGGTTGGATATTTGGAGGTTATAATCAACCACCATCGGTGTCCTTGTTGGTTGTTTTGCTAGACAAATAGATGGCGATTCCTGGTTTACCTGGTGGGTGTAATCATCTGCCAGGGATATCCATCTATGTCCAACCTAAAAGGACACCTATGTTAACCAAGGTTAGAACTGGGAGGAGCTGGGGTTGGCTGGCCTATAGCCGCTTATAGCCATGGTCATAACCTACTTATCAAGCAGTTTGAACATTGTAAGTGAGGTCCAAACCCTTCCAGTGCAATGCTTAGGGCTACCTGGACCCGAAGAAACTACCCTTAACAAAGATATTTCACCCTAGAATTGTAGGGCAATAATCCCATGTTTAAGGGAATGTTGAGGGCTATAGCGGCTATAACCTTTTTTTTCCTGGAGTTTGAGGGTCCCGGAATTCAACATGATTGCTCCCCCATTCCGATCATTTGCTTAGTACTTAGTTTACGTTTATTTTTTTCGAAGCTGGCTGCAGGAAGGATTCGATGCATGTGGTCTTCTG
>CAUJNA010002002.1:622063-687063 GCA_963377175.1 Effrenium voratum
AGGGGTTATTTGGTACATCCTGTCCGCTTTGGAGCCTGGGTGCAACACTTTCGTTTGAGCGGCTTCAAAGGGAAACTCAGCAGGAAACGGAACAACCTCCGTGTTTTGGGCCCCCCGTTTTTTTTTTTGAGGGTGCATGGGCCATTGCTCCCTTCATAGAAATCCGCAATAGCCCGTTTGTCAAAGACAAAAGAAAGGAAGAACAACGCGTCTGAAGGTTTCATCACCATGCTCCAGGGGCAACATGGGGCAACTCCTGAACCAAAGCAGGGGTTTTGGGTTCAAGGCTGTTTGGGGTATTTTGCAGGCTGCAATATCTATTTCCGAAAACAGCCGTTTGCCCCAAAGATTCAGAGCAACAACTTGTCGAGTGGGCGGAGATTTTGAAGTTGCCCAGTTTGGACCCAGATTTGTTGTGTTTCTTTTTAAGTTAACATGGCTGTGGGTCAAAACCAATGGTACCATTTTGGGGTAGGTGCACCACCCACTTTGGTCTATTTTAGTTGGGATTGGGATGTTCACTGAGAGTACGGGAGTTTGACCCATGGCCACATATTTTAGGACTCAAACCCTCTTTTTTAGGGGCCCCTCCGAAAACGTGGTCTTTGGTTCCCCTTCAAAACCAAACCGAAATGGGATCCCGTAAAAAGGACGCAGCCATATTTTAGGGATTCGCTTGTTTTGATACACACGCCCATATGTCCCTCAAAGGGATGTCCAGGTTTACTGAAGCAAAGGCCTTGGAGGCCTGGCAGTGGATTTCTCGATCATTGAACCGGACATGGCATTGCTTTCATAACAATCAACCAACCCACCAGCCAGCCAACCAATCAACCAACCAACCAACCAACCAAGCAACCAACCCTTTTTCGTGTTTGTCTTCCTGACTCGGAGTTGGTGGTCCCGCTGACTCCCTGCCACTAAAAAAAGCACAAAGAACAAAAATGGCGGAAGAGTAAGCCTGGACTTTGTCTCTCATAATTCAGCAACCGAAACTCAAGTGAGGCCAAAAAAGTATCTCTGTTTCTTCCCTTAACCCCTTGGGAGGGTTTTTGCGCTCCTAGGGCAGTTGGGCTTAGTTCGCCAATACACATGGTTCTAAGTCATATCTAAGTGAGTTCAACATCCAGGCAATCCTCAAGAGTTGGGATCCTCAAGTTGGGATTGCAACCATCCTCTTGGGACCCATATCTTACACATGTCTCTTGAGTGGGGTCACTTCATACGTCTTTCAGTTGGCAACTCGCCCGTCGCTCAAGTCCGGCTCCACGGTCTAAGGAGACCGCAAGCGGAACGCCGAAAACCGAACACGGCGAAACGGCCCGGTGGTTCACCTCACTTGCCAGGCGATTTTTTTTTGGCGCGGCCCCGTACCTTTGCCTGTACCTGGTTTTTACTCAGTTTATAAGGTTCACAGTCTTCCAGCACGACCATCTTGGAACCAATTTACGAAGAAAAAAAAGAAAGAAACAAGTCATTGACGCCAGGGGCTGCGAAATTTAGGCTCTCAAGTTCGTTTCTGGCAAGTGAGGCGCGTGAGCCGCTGACGAACCAGGGGAGTCCTCTGAACAGCTCAAGTTTCAGCAAGTTTCGGCCAGGCGCCGCATTTGCCAGATGGAGACATAAAGAGCACAAAGATACCCCACAAGATGCAGAAACAATCCATTGATCCACTTGCTATGAGTCTGCCAGCTTCAAATCACAATCAACCGCTGGTGAACCGCGGTCGCCCTTTCGTGCTTGTGCGGGTGAGCAAAGGGAGCAGCAGCAACAAGCCGCCAATGGCGGCTTTGCTTCACGTGGACGTCCACCTGCCCAGTGGCAGTGCATGCTCTCTGGCGCTGCCGCCGGACGCATGTGTCGGAGATCCTTGGATCGGTTAGTCTCAACCCCCGTGTGTGGCATGGACTGAGTTGAAAGCCAGGATTCCCTGCGCCACTTTTCCAAGCCCAATCGAGCTGGAGTCTCCATGAGCCTTTAAAATTCGGCCCATGATCCTTTGTTTTTGGAGTAATGACCCCATTTTAAAGGGTCAGAAGGAGACTCTAGGCATTGGCATTTGGAAGGTTTCGTGGCTAGGTCAAGCCTTGCTCAGAGCCCGGAGTCCGGGGCGCAGGTGATAAGAAATTTCACTTGGCATCCAGTGGTGCCCTTTATGTTGGGACATGGATGTGTGCCTTTGAGGGTACCCTTTTGGGGTGGGTTTTTTTTGACGGCACGCCAAAAGGAAAGCCAGCGATTTTAGGGGGTCCTATAGAAAAAGATCCGCCACGATCAAATCGCATGCGGTGTTCGCATTTGCCCCAGACAAAACGTATATCGCCTTTCCAACCTAAAACAAAGAAGTCACACCGCAGGGCGCCGGATGTTATTTTCCATGGCGAGTGAACACCATTGCTTGGTCCAGTGTAAGCCGAGTTTCCCGCAAGGCTGACCTTTGACGGGCACAGAGGGAACGCCATTCTTCGCCAGCACATGCTATGTCTTATCCTTGAGCCAAAGTGGGCATGCCTCCAAGTCATGAACTTTTGCCTGGGAGGCTCTTACAGGAAAAAAAAGAACAAGGAGCCTGTGTACCTGCTTTCAAACGACCCTATAGTCAGAGGTGCCAAACAAAGACCATTTCTTAAATGGGCAACCACCCCTGAAAAATGTCATTGCTCCGATGTTGACATACCTGGACCCTCAAACTACCCATAAACAACTAAAGAAGGGAGTTTGCTCAACTTGTTTTGGGGCAGTAGCCCATTCTTATCGGAATTCTGAGGGTCCAGACATGCTCATTTTGTGAGTGCTCGCGACGAATTGCGTAATGTGAGCAAGTTGGTTTCGGAGGGATCGAGTTTTCGGGAGTCGCGATGGCAATGCTCTATGGTTGTGTGTGTCAAAATGGGGATTCAGACCCCCAAACCTTGGGGTGAATCCTGAACCACCCCCCAGAAAATGGACCCACAAACAACACACCCAAGTCTTAACATTGCTTAAAGCAGTTTCCATGCCTACCCCAAGCGTGAAGCTTGCCTTTAGGGGTTCAGGATGTTGCGCCCGATGATGTTGCGCCAGATGCCGTCTGTTTTTTAGCTGCTTGCAAGGGAGCCGGACTCGAAGCGTTTGTCCAAGTTGGTTTTCCAACAGGGAGCTAGAAAACGTTCTGCCAGGACATGGTAGTTTAGTTTACAAACAAACCAACACAAAAAGCAAGGAACCAAAGAAGGCTTACAACCAGAACACCCAGCGAAAAGCAGACACAAGCAAAGCGCAGCACCTCTGGAGGATTTGAAGATCGCGGCGCAGCAGTGCTTCCAACGGAGCTTTCTGCGCCTGGTGAAGGAGGGGAAAGCGCTGGAGAACCTGCTGCCTCTGAGCGAGGCGAGAGAAACTTTCTCGATCCAAATGCCCAGTGGCAACTCTGGAGAGCCCGGGTTGCATGGGGCGCCAACCCCCGGCCTCTCCAGCCCCCAGAGTCCCTTCCAATCATGTTGACCCAGGAATTGAAATCCATGTTTATCTTTTTCTGGGGTGGGTTTGGCTCCAAAAGTGGTCTGAATCCCCGAAGAAAGGGACACCCCCCAACAGAAATCAACAGGGGTTTAAATTCATCCGGGGTCAGCATTATGAACGGGGTATCGTTTCACACCCAAACTGTGTGATTTCCCTGGAACCAAAAGGACTGGAAGGTAAGGGACAGTCCCCTTGCCATAAAAATTGCTGCGGAAATCTCCGCCTTTTTTCTTCTTCTTGACGCATTGGTCTGGGATTACGACCATTTTGACCAGGGGTTGATTGTGACTCGAATGGCTGGTCAACAACCCTGGTAGCCCCTGAAAGCATTGTTCTTGTTGCCGGCTTTATATATATATATATACCAGCTGTTTTTCAAGGTACACTCTTCTGGGGTTTCAGAGGGAAATAGTTAAGACAGCCAACCATTCAACTCATTTCAACTCCCAAACTTTGAAAAGCAAACCTTGTTTGGACATGAAGGGTTTGGAGAGTCCGGATCGTGTTTTTTCTTTTTCATGGAGCACCGCATGATCGTTGCCATCTGCTCCAAGCATCAAACCCTGAAAAAGGTATCCGTTTCGAGGTCCAACACCTCCTACAGAGGTCCCTTCCCCTTTCAATGGAGGTCCCTTTTCCCCTTGTTTTGTTCCTTGAATCACCAATGTTTGGGCGGGACACATATTTTCCGACCAAAAAGACTGAGGATCCATTTAGCATTTGATTTGAGTGTTTTGGGGGGGAGGGGGGAATTCTGGGCCCAAAGTAAGTACCGAACATAGAACCCGCGTGGATTTGGGTTGATCAAGATGGTTGTTGGTGGAGTAGTCACTTTGGATCCTTTGATTCCACTAGGTGACCAACCATTTTTCCTTTTGGCTTTCGGCAACCAACCCATTTTTCCTTTGGGATTTCATATCGGCTGGCAAGCCATTGGTTACCTGCCCAGAGATGTTTTTTGGTACTCTTTAAGGATTGCATTTGGAGGGCAAAAAGGGGTCGTTCACAGACCCTTGGCTACAAAAGCAGGGAACTGGACTCAATGAGAGAGGCCATGGCAGTGGGCTGGTCATTCAGGGTGTGTTTCCCAGACATGGAAAAAAAGCACCTTGTGTCCTTGTTCTGCCCTTGGAACGCTAACAAGTCTGGGTGCGCATGGGAATCCAAAGGATCTCACCAAAACCAGGGGCCCTAAAGGGAATCCAATGTAGTTCCAGAGCTTTGAGTGTCTGGTGGCTCAACCTTGAGGCCCCCGGAATTGGGCGCTCGTCGGATCGAAGGAACTAGCCTTGAAACAAAAGGGAACCCTCATCTTGGCGCCAGAACCAATTTGGGTGTGGCTCAAAATTAAACAGGAGGGGTTACGCAGGTTTTGGTCCATGTTTCCACTTACCAGGGTTCCATTTTGGTACCGGTTTTTTGAGCCACAGCCATTTTGTGAGGGGTGTTTTGAGTGTCCAGGTGGTGTTGGACATGCTGAAATCTGATCAATCATAGTGGGATTGCGGGAAAATACGAAGATACATGTTCCTCGTGGAAAGCTTCTGTTTTGTTCAATTGCTAGGGCTGGGGATTGCACTGGTCCTTGTCACCTCTGGCCCCTCACGCTCCCCGCAAACACATCGAAAGAGGAGGGAAACCCCTCCCCCCCTTACAGAAGCAAAAAACAAGGAGCAACGTCTCGGATAATAACTTTGGTTTTCTAGGAAAACCGCCCTCCAGGGACTCCACCTAGCCGGGATGTTTCCATGATGGCAAGGGCCTCCTGGTGCTTTCCCCGCATAAACACAAAATAGATTTGGACAAGGGCAGCTTCGCCGTGATTTCCTTTCCGAATTGACTGCTTCAAACGGAAGCCCAAGTAGCGGAGCCCTCAAAAGCGTGCTCAGTAGTTCGCCTTAAGCCAGCTTCAAAACGGGCACTGCCTTCGAAAACGAGATCCTGTTGGGCGCTGTGGATAAACATTGCACCACTAGGGATGGGCAAATCGTGAACTGAGAGAAACTGCCAACTGGTGCCAATCGCCGAGGATTTTTGTCATCAACCCGAAATGACCCCCTCGAGGTTTCGGAACCGCTGGATTTTGGAGCAAGGGATGGATACCGGAGAGCTTGAGAAGCACGAGATGTCCTATTCAAAGGTTGCACTTCCTGGGTTCAATTGGAAATGCCCACTTTTGCAGGTGGAAAACAGGGCCTTGGAGCCTTAACCTGGTTTTCAGAGGAGAATCCTGGGTTTCTAAAAGCGTACGGGACATACGAGTTTTGTACGGTTTTTAAGCAAAGCCAGGTTCTTCAACCGAACACCTGGGTGCAAAACCCGGCTTTTGCCGCCCACCCCACTTTTTGTTGGGGTAGGTTCTTCGAGCAGGCGGTCAGTTTTGGTCGCGCGAGGCCGGCATCAAAGACGGGGATTTGGTGAGCGCTGTGGTACAGAGCCCCACCATCGCCGCCTCGAAGCGAGCCTTTGCGCTCTTCGTGCGAGGCGGGGTTGGGGCGGTTGGGGGTCGGTCAGACGCGGCAGGGGACGCACGTAGGGGACGCACGTAAAGGACGCTTGCCGGGCGCTGGATCCGAGTCGAAGGGGTTGAAAGCAAGTACTAAATCAAGTTTCTGGATAGGACAACTGTGCTTTTTTGTTTTGGAGGGGGGGCTGTGTTGACATTTTTGTCCACTAAGGAAGGCTTCGGTGATTTGTGCATCCACTTTGGTCTCTTGTAGGCTTCTTGGTTGTCCAGGGTTCCTAAGGTTTTTTGCCAAGCTGAGGAACCAATCCGGGAAGCTGTTTTTAAAGTTGCTTCTTTGCTTCAACCACAAATGTTGGTTCCCAAACCTCGGGGAATTGTTCCTGATATGTTTCTTCAACTCCTTGGTTTATAGTCAAGTGCTGGTTGGCTTTGTGTTGGATTCCCTCTCACAAGTTGCGCGGCTTCGGTTCCACTTATGTATTTATTTTTGGGGGGGGACCCAAAACTGGCGGTCTTCCTTTTGGCTTCCTCGCAAATCCGTCCGACAGGAGGTTCCACAAAAGCAGACACTCCGGACTAAACTAGGCCCGTCCTTTCCAGAGGGTGGGTGTTGGCCGATGACTTTCCAAAAGGTTCTGAATCCAGGGTCAACATCACCTTGAAGCAGTGGATGAAGCCTGGTGGTATATATGGAAACACAGACTAACGCCCCCAGCTGTTGAATTGCAAGCCACTCCCATGTGGGTCAACATTTGAAATCAGATTGTAGATGGACCGACTTCCTGCACCGTCGACCCTGGAATGAAATTCCAGTGTTTTCGAGGGGTCCAACACCTTCCAATGGAGGTCCGGTTCGATCCCTTCAATGGAGGGTCCAAGGATGCTTGGAGTAGTACTGTGGATGGACGAAATCTATTTCGCACCAGCCAGAAAACCCTAGAATGATGAGACAATGGTTTTCCATGGTTTCAAAATTGTGCAGGATTGCGTCCATCCACGGTATGTATTGGGTGGCACCCGGGTTTTCTTTTCGATCTCCTTGGGGTTTCCCAGTTTAAAGCCAACCAAAAGGGGGTTACCGAGCCTCAAAAAAGGACGAACCGCCCGAATGGTAAACTTTGATACGCCGGGTGTTGTGTTGGGTGTGAGCGCCTTGGCAGTAGCTACTTCACTGTTCTTGGCAAGTTGATTGTTTTTTGGGGGGCATTTGTGTTTCTGTTCATTTTACTAGGAGGGCTGCAAAAGAACAGTTGTTTGATACCATGCCAAGAGTTGTAGAGAGTAGACTCCGACCTTTTCTTCTATGGGGGAAGGGGAACCTTGTCGGTTTATTCGACAAAGAAAACATCTGACAGCTTCAGGATGGGTGTGTCGCTTTGGACTAAGTAAGGGCCAAAATAATTAGCTGGACCCTCAAACTATCCATAGCAATGGCTTATTGCCAATTATTGCCCACCACATATGGAGTGAGTTGTCTTTGTGAGGTTAGTTTGAGGGTCCAGCAAGTTGTTTTGTGTTCAAGTATGTTTGGGGGATGAGGAAACCCCTTTAACATCAAGCAACATGTTTGGTTGCTTCTTGAAGGTGCCCAAAGTCAAACCATTATTTCAAGGTTGTTTGGGGCAGTTGAGTGCCTTTTTGTTTTTCCCGACATGGATCCACCGGGCTTTTCGAAGCGACAGATCCTTTTGTAGGCAGTCCTGAGCCTTTGGGTGTGAAAGAAAAGGGCCCGGCTCCCCCATTTCCAGACGGGCACGTCGTTTTGTCGAGGGTAGGCTTTTCGGGGTTGGTTCAAAGGGAAACCAAAAGGAAACCCTTGCCATGTCCTCCTTGCAATTGTTTGTTGTCCTGTTTTGAGACACAAGATGTCAAGAGCTGGGTTCTCCATTGAAGGGCCCTTTTGTGGCCTTGCATTGAGGTCCTAAACCAAGCCACGCAAGCAAGTTACCCCAGCTGGAATTGAGAAGGAAACTGTTAGATTTAGAGGATGGGTGGTTCTTCCATGTATGGAGTAGATGTGGAAACAGCACCATTGGCAGAGTCACCAGCATTGCAATCACGTATACGAATCTTTGTGCCAGCATCAGATGGCCACCAAACAAAGTCCTAGCCATGGTATGACCAACACCCGCCCAATATCTGCCATGAGGTGTGCAAAACAATTGTTCTATTTTAGGGCTGCTGAAATATTGTCAGCATCAGCACATCTGATTTGGATGTGTGTTTTTAGGGTACCACTTCTTGTTTTGCGTCAGCATGTCATTCGGGACACCAGAAAAAATAACAATAAAAAGACACATTCTAGGGATTGATTCCCTGCGCTCAACCATCGGTCCTTTCAATCACCATTTGTTTCCCCTGGGTGTTTGATGTCCTCCTGAAAAGAAGAAGGATCCCTAGACTCAGAATGTTTGGAAGCTTCCCCACAACCATTTTTTGTCTAATACCAGTCATTATTTGGGGTCAACACGCGATTTGGGACACCACCCAAGAAAAGCAAAACCACCATCCCCGAAAAACATGACACCCCTCCAATGCAGACCCCCGCGCCCTCCAATGGATCTCCCCTGAACCGGTTCCCCAAGGGCTCGAAAGAGAATACTTACCTCTTAAAAACACAACTTTTCGTAACTTTTTGGGTAACATGGGCTATATGTCTGTAAAAGATTAACTTCCCCAGGGCTTGGAGTTTAAGGGGTAAGAGAATAACCCATTTTGAGGATTGGCCCCAACTTCCTTCGAATCGGGCCCTGAGGGTTGGGTTCCCTTCACTAGCCCTGTAGGGCTCTTTGGTGTCTGCATGGGTAAGTTGGTCCCTATGCAGAGCTCCCAGACCCCATGGAGACCTGTGCCCGAAAGAAGCCAACCTTTGGCCCAAAATCCGTCGAATCGGGCGGTTGGAGAGATTCTAAGTTGGTGTCCGATTTTTTTAGCTTCCAGTTGGCGCCAAAAAAGAAAGATCCGCAGGAGGCGGTTGTGTGACCTGGGGAGACTCCATGAGTGGTGGAGACAGCAGAGAGGTACAGTACCAATTGCCCCTCGGACGACCAAATTCTCCCGCGGGTTTCTTGGAACCCAAAGTGACTTGTGTTCCTTGAACCGGAAAGATGTCGCTTAAAGTTACCACCTAATTTTGGGGCTCTTGAACCCATTTTTGTTTGGGTCTATGCATGGTTGTTGTTGGGAAACATTTTGCATTTTTGCTTCTTGTGGTTTAGTGGGAAATCCCCACTTAACTGCTAAACAATATTTTTTTGCTCCCCTTCCAACGTCAACCAAGTATGGATGATTGACCCCAAAATGGGGGGGGGGGGAAATTCTCGTTGTTCTGAGTAGTTGTGCAGGTCCAAGGGTCTGATTTGTTGTTCCATTGACGAGAGGACGGGAGCAGAAGAGTCCTGCCTGGATAGTCAAGTTGCTGTCTTTTTCAGTCACTGTTACTGGTTTTTGGGGAAAAGTGGATGGAAAAAAGCAGAAAATGGCGATCCAGGTGCTTTTTTCTTTTGCAGGGTTCCTGAACTCGCCCTGAGTTCCTGGACTTGAAACTACTTGGGTGTGGTTGTCAAAACCAAGGAGATCCCGTTTTGGGGAAGGTGATTCACCACCCATTTTAGAACCGATTTTAGTGGTTGGATTGGGATGTTCACTGGGGGTACGATTTGGATTCTGACCCATGGCCATTTGGATTTGGACCATTTTACTGGCTTCGGGGTCTTTGGTGACCAGCTTTCATTCCAGGGGAGAGTGGGTCCGATGTTGAGACCTGGGCTATTCTTTTCTGGCTCAAGTTTGTTTTCTTCACCCGTCGAACGTTTTTGCACTCATAGGTGTCCTTTTTGGTTGTTTTGCTCGAACAATAGAGGGCGATCCCTGGTTTACCTGCATGGTGGTTTAATCATCTACCAGGGATATCCCTGATATCCGTCTATTTCCAACCTAAAAGGACACCTATGTTTGCACAGTGCCTTGAAATTGACCCATGGTTCCGGGCCTACGATCTGAAAGGGAAAAAAGCTCAGTGCGCTCCGAGAGTCTGGACACCTCGGCGGTGCTGGTTGCCCGTTTCTTTGCCTGGCCCGGCCAACTCTACCTGGAGTCTCCTTCTGACCCTTGAAAAATGGGGGTCATTACCCAAAATAATGGGGTCATTGACCCATTTTTCAAGGGTCATGGAGACTCCAGGTAGTGAGAACATGATGGTCGACTCGACTGGGGTCATCCAAGTAAGGCTGGGCTTGTCCTTTTTGAGGGGCCCCAAAATAGACTTTGTTTCTCCTGTTGGTTCTCCTTCAAACACAAAAGCGGTACCTGGAGTCTCCGTTGGTCATTACCCAAAAACAAAGGGTCATGGGCCCATTTTAAAAGCGTCATGGAGACTCTAGGTACCAACTAAAGGCGAGCCACTCAGAATCCGGGGTTCCCATACCTTTTGAGCGCTTTTGAGTCTTAGGCATTTGGAGAGCTCAACGCCGGAAGTGTATCGCCCGAACAAAGAGAAACCCATGGGGGCGTCCCAAACATTTGCTACCAAATTTCCAAGCCACCTCCAAGGTGTGTAGGGCAACTGGGGTTTGGCAAAGACCGCATGCCTATGACCTAGATACCAAGTGTTTGAAGATGCAGGGCCCAAAGTCCACAGCGGATCCCGGACAAGCCACTATATTAGGTAGCAATTCGATCCATGTTCGACTTATAGTTTTTGTTCACGGTGGCAAGCTGTTGTTTACCTATACAATTGACCAGGAATTGTCCTTTTAGTTGTTTTTGGGGGAGCGGGGGTGAGAAGTTCTTGGTGACCTACAAAACCAACGGAATCACTGGGTACAATGTGAGTCTCAAAGTGGATGTTGAGAATGTTCCAGTTGCCAGATGTCGCCAGGTTTTGAATCCAAAGACGTTGGGCAGTGTCCGTTTTCCGGGGGCCCGGGGTCCGTCAGCGAGAGCCAAAGCAATGGTGTTGGGCCTGAAAAAAACAAAACACATTTGCCTGGACCCTCAATTTGCCAACTTAAAAAGGGGTTAAATAGCCCCAAAGTCATGGTTTGCGAGTTCCAACTTTTTTCTGGGTGGTTCTTTCGGGTCCAGGTCCAAAAGGGTGTCAAGACTTGAAGTTCTTTGAGGTCTTTGGGTCATTTTGGCTTTGTAGGTGGGGTCCAAGGTCATCCTGGGTTCGTTAGCTTCACACTCGAGTCGTGCCGTCCGGTTCACCGGTTGGCTGCTTTTCTTGCTGGTGCTCAGTAGGAAATGAGTTGGACTGACCCTTAACCATCCAACGTACTTCAATTAAGGGAATCCCTGGGTTCATTCCCGCATTCCCTACCTAATGTTGACCCAGGATTAATAAAGCCGTCCCATATCTATATATATTTTTTTGGGGGGGTGTTCCCTGCAAAAGTGGTCTGACTCCTCACTAAAAGGAATTGGACACCCCCCAATAAAAATCAACCAGCCTGGATAGCCAAGTTGCTGTTTCTGTTCAGCCACTGTTGCTGGTTTTTGGGGTAAAGTGCATGGAAAAAGAACGATCGCAACTGGCGATCCAGGAGGGGTTCTGCTTCATCCGGGGTTCACATTATCGCACTTCGGGCCCAGGTGGGGCGTTCAGCGCATCAAATCCGCGGAGAGCGCCTTCGCGGCGATCTTGGTGGATGGCTCGGTGGTGACCTGGGGCCATCCTCTGCTGGGCGGCGACTCAGACGAGATGAGTGGGTGGGCGGTGGGTGGTAGGGGGGGGTGGGTGGGTGGCTGGGGGAGGGTGGTTTGGTGGGTGGTTTGGTGGGTGGGGGTGGCGTTTGGAGGCTGGGGGGGAGGGGGGGTTGGGTTGGGTGGGTTTGGTGGGGGTGGTGTTTGGGCGGGTTGGTGGGTTGGGGGGGGAGTTTTGGGTTTGGTGCCTCACTCGGGGCGAACTTTTCGGGCCGGTCCATTGAGCTTGTAGTCTTTCGCACTTTTATTGGTTGAGGCGGTACTGTATACAGTCGGGACGCCGAGGGGACCACGTCACGTGCTAGGGCGCTACAGGTCGTGCAAGTTGCAACCTGGTTTGGTGTGTGGGTGGGTGAGTGATTGGGGTGGTGGGTGTGGGTGGGGGTGGCTGCCAGGCAATATTTAAGCAGGTCTGGCTCTAATTTTGTGGTTTGGATTGGTGGTGGGATCCTTCCCATTGAGTTATTACTCAACTGGGAACCCACTATGCCCAGCATGGTTGGCAAACCAAGGCACCAATTATTCCCAGCGATTCCATTGTAGGCAACCGATAATTCACCGCATAAATGGGCAATAGGCTATTTCTGTAAGGAGTTTTGAGGGCCCATGTATTTGCATTGTGGGAGGGGTGAACTTTGACCACCCCAGTTGCGAAGTTGACAGTCGCCGATTGACGTAGCGAAGTAGCATTTCTCTGAGACTCGGGTGAGCACCCCCAGTTGGCCATCAGGCGTAAAACTGCTCACAACCATGTTGGGTTACGAGCCAAAGATCACTCTGCGGGCTAACGGGCGGGGCTCGCGTGCTTGTCTCATAACACTCCGCCAACTCTCCATCAAAAAGTATATTTTTGGCTCATTAGCTCTCTCTTTAAGCCAAGCTGAAAAGGAGTAGGCTTTCTTAAATCGGCACCCTCGTTTCAGGGAAAAACATGTTGGAAACCGGCCATTCTTGCATGTTTTTTTTTTTTGGGGGGGGGGCAAACCCAACAACTTGCCTGGAAGGTGAAACCCGCCTTGTTTTTTTTTTTTTTTTTTTTTTCATTCTGAGGGGGGGGGAAAAAATACAGAAAGGGGATTTGAAGGAACTGAAAATCATTTCTGTATTTTTTCTATCAACCAATGAAAAACACATTGAAAAACCAAGTATCAAATACTAGATAAGGTTAATAAATCACAACCTGATTCATTCTAAGTAATTCCTAGAAAAGATACACACCTTATCCATTGTTTTTTCACTACTTAACCTATTTCATTTTACTATGTGTTTATCCTTATTCATTTTGTATTTTAAGTCTTTTTCCAATTCTCAGAAACTCCAGTTGTTCTTCATTTTTTATTTTTACCTTATTCATTGTTCACGAATTTTTCACTCAGACTTAAAAATATGACTAAAACACATTTCCACCTTTAATAATATTTGTTTCAACCTTATTCTTCAACTGGTTTATCATCTTCTTCATTGCTTAGTTTTTGGTTGTCCTTTTTCTCAATTCTTTTCATTCTCGCTTTATCCACAACTTCCCTACACCTAATACAATATCTATATATGCGACCAGTGCTTCTAACTCCAAAGTCATTAACCTTTTTCCAAGACAAGCACCTAGTACATTGATAATCATATTTACATTCTTCCAATTCCTTTTCAGGTATTCTAGTATTTATTCTCCAAAGATAATCGCGCGAATCCATGATAATATATAATACTAATAATTCTTTATACATTTTACCAGTAAAACCCGTAATTACCAATACCAACTCAAACCAAACAGCCAAAGCACATAACCAAATCAAGAAAAAATATAATAATTCAATCTTTACAAACGATAAATATATTACAATTATAACATATAATATTTTACATGTGATAATCATAGTATGATTATAATTTCAGTTCAGGATAATAATTTAATTGCAACTCTTTTGAATGAACTTTTTGGGGGTGTAGGCTACCACCTTTTGGGGGTGTAGGGGTGTAGGCTACCACCTTTTGGGGGTGTAGGGGTGTAGGCTACCACCTTTTGGGGGTGTAGGCTACCACCTTTTGGGGGTGTAGGGGTGTAGGCTACCACCTTTTGGGGGTGTAGGCTACCACCTTTTGGGGGTGTAGGCTACCACCTTTACCATGTGTGTTTTTTCTTTTTGGTGCCCTTCCCTTTAACCTTGTTTATTTCAAGTTTGAGCCAAAACCCCAAACTTAATTTCTTTCATCCGTCAAACTCACTAAGATTTCACAAATTAATTCGCTAGGTATTTTGTATAGGTCTTCCTGCTTAAGTATTGTTGGATTGTCTCCCCATTTTTCCTTAGTGCCTGATGGTAGCCGTTGTGCTGTTTCAATATGTTTATTATTCCTGATGTTGCCACAATCCTTTTTACATAATTCTCTAGGTTTCCAAGTTGTAATGTTATTCCATAGCCTAGTCCTCTTTCTATAATTAAATCCATATTTACAGTAATCAACATCTTTAAATTCAAACTCATCCATAAACTCCTGATTTTTTAATAATCCAGTTTGTGGATTTTCGATTACAAAATATTTAGGATTGAAATATTTGATAATCTCAATAGTTTTTAAGACAATATTATTTGCATATTCGATATTCCTAATTCCCCTAGTTTTTGCTATGCTGTATTCAGTGCATGGGGGACTACTCCAAATAAAATCAAAATGGTTTCTGTCAAACTGTTTGTAATCCCACTCCAAAATATCAGTGTTGATATCAGCATTTTTCAAGTCTAATGATATCACATTAAATCCAAGCGACTTTGCTATGGTTCCAACGCTTTTTGTTCCACTAAATAATTCTAATAAATTCATTTATTAGAATTATTTAGATATTATTTATTCAAATAATACATATACTCCATCATCATTTTTTGAAATTTTGTAAAATTCTAATGTTTGTTGCTTTGGTTGTTTGATTTTTCCTGTATTCAACATATCACAATATTTCTTTTGCTTTGTAGGATAATCACCCGTTGGTCTTCCTATAGATTTTGCTTGAAATATCTTTTCGATTTTTTCTTTATCTTCATTGAGTTCAACTGGTTTCATTTTGTCATCAATGGATTTAATCATATCATTTAAGGTTTTGATATTTTTACCAATTAATGTTATCTTCTTCATTAAATCATTAATAGTATAATTCTCATTTTCAGACATTACTATATATTTATTTAAATAATTATTTATTTAGTTATACAATTTATAAAGTGCAATTATGTTAAATCTACTCTTTAAATACTAATTTTTCATCATTTGTTTAACAGTTTCCTGTGTTTCGTTTTCATTATTATCGGTTGGTGTTGCTTGCCTACCAAATTTAAAAGTTATACTATGGACATCAGTTTCTAAGTTGATACTGTCTTTAGTTTTATCAATACTCATTTTCTTATCATTTTTACTTATTTTGAAACTTGTTGGAATACATGAACATTTACATGATTTATTATTTTTTATTTGTAATTCATTCTTAAGTTCTAACATTCCTTTGCATGTAGGACAAACAACCTCAATAACTGATGTTTCTTTAACAATTTCTTCATCAGTTGATGAAACACTTAAACCTGTCTTATTCTTTTTGTTTTTCTTTTTTGGCATTTATATTAATATTTATATTTTTAATATATTGTATCAAAAACTTAATTAATTCTAAAATAAAATAACATATTTTTTTACATCTATTATCAGTTATGACAACCCGTTCTATATTCTCCATTTCATTTATTATATTAATATAATCTGTATAACTCCTTTTCATATTAAATAATAAGATAAATTATTTTTCATTTCTGTCTTTCTTTTCATGTAAAGTTTTTTCATTGTATCGTCTTTATTCCATCTATATTCTACAAATTTTTGATGATGTTTTGAATTTAGATGTTTAAATAAATATTTGCTATCATAATTTTTACAACAATTACAATGGATAACAGTCATATAATAATAAGATAAAATAATTATTTAAATTATTTAATTTTATTATTTTCATGCATAATAGAATATTGGTGGGGCACAGCACTTGGGGTTTTCATTGCACACGCGAGAGAGATACAAACTAATTAGCTTCAATGCTTATTGATTGAAGCTGATGAAAGAGCCTGTTCTACTACGATAGACACCATTCATATCATAGCAATGCTTTCATACAATAAATAATATTAAATTATTTTCTAAATATTTTAATATTATTTTTATTATGCCTGATGTAAAACCAATTGATGAAATCAAATATGACTTTAAGCAAAGTAAGCACGAGGTCGTCCCTAAATTGCCATTCAGAAGTATCATAACTGGACCGTCAGGAAGCGGTAAAACAGTTTTATTGATTAATATGATACTTGATATATACAAAAACTGTTTTGAAAGAATATATATTTGGTCTCCTTCAATCAATGTTGATAGTGTGTGGTTGCCCGTTAAAAAATATATAAAAGAAGAAATGAAGGTGGATAATGAAAAAGAACCTTACTTATTTGAAGAGTTTAAGGCAGAAGATTTAGAACAAGTGATAGAGACACAACACAAAATAACAGAATATAGTAAAAGAAACAAATTAAGGAAATTGTTTTCCATATTGGTTATTTTGGATGATATAAGTGATGACCCTAAGGTGGCGAGACATAACAAACTGTTAAACTCATTGTATGTAAGAGGACGCCATAACGGTATATCAGTAATAACAAGTATTCAGAAATTTAATACATTACCACCATTAATTAGAGTAAATGCTACACATTTGTTCTTTTATAAAGTGAGACATTTTAAAGAAATTGAGTTGCTACAAGATGAACTATCAGCAATTGTTAGAAGAAACAACTTACACGAAAGCAAGAAAGTAATTTATGATTTATATGAAACTGCTACTGACGAACCACATAGTTTTTTGTATATTGACCTTCTCCAAAAAGACCCAAACCGTATGTTTCTTAAAAACTTCACTCAATATTTAAGAATAAGTTAGTATTTAAAGAATAGACATTTATATAGTATTATGGAAGAAAACCGAAATAAACCGAAAGACTACAAAAATGGAAAGATATATTCTGTAAGAAATACTGTAAATGATGACATTTATATAGGTTCTACAACCCAACCATTAAGTAAGCGTTTTTACGAGCATAAAAAGAAAAATAATGACAAAAAGCAAAATTATTTTGTTTATCAGAAAATGGCAGAGTTAGGTGTAGATAATTTTTACATTGAGTTAATAGAAGATTACCCTTGTGAAAACAAAGAACATTTGTTGAAGAGAGAAGGTGAATGGATAAGACATTTAGCGACATTAAATCAGAAAGTCGCAGGAAGAACACGCAGTGAATATTATACAGATTGTAAGGATAGAATACTTACTCAAAATAAAACATACAGAGAAAACAATAAAGACAATATCAGCGAACAAAGAAAACAATACAGAGAAGACAATAAAGACGAAATACGGAAAAGAGACAAAGAATACAAAACTCAAAATTATGATAAACTTTTAGAAAGTAATAGGAAAAGGAGGCGGGCAAAAATAATGTGTCAGTGTGGTCTGTCAATATGTTATGATAGCAAAGCAAAGCATATTAAAAGCAAAAAACACCAAGAATACCTAAAATTATTACAACCAGAAGAAACACCTGAAATTACTAATTAAATAATTAAATAATTAAATAATTAAATATATATTAATATTATATGATATTTTATGATTTACCATTAGAAATTAAAGACATAGTATTATCTTATAGTTTAGGCGATGTTAGATTATTAAAAATAAAAAAATAATAATATTATTAAAAATTATATTAATAAATATAAACCAGTATATAAATCTTACACATTAAATAACATACATTATTTTGAAATTGATAATATCAATATTAATAATGGAATATCATATATTTTTAATTTAAGTGAGTTAGATCAATTACATCAAAAAAATAAACCATTAAAATTATTTATTGAATATGATATATTTGTTACATTTAGCTCGTTTACTCGTTGGTTTCATGTGTGTAATCGAACTTTAATATCAATTAATTTATTTGATATTTATTATTTTCTTAATAAAGACCTTCATAAAGTTAAATTAGTGTATGCTAGTGATATGGTTAATTTTATTTCATTACAAGTGAAAAAAATAACTATTAAAGTCATCAATGAAGATGACCAAATTATTATTCATGACTTTTATTTTTATCTTTAAAATTAATAGCATTAAGATTATGACTTAATGTTATTAATTCAAAATAATGAATAACTACAAATTTGAACCGGTAATCTATATATTAATTTATCAGATTTTTCTTTTTCAATTTTACACATTCTTTCACTCATTCGCTTAATTGCTTTTAACTGTAATTTATCAATATTACTTAAATCTAATTGTTCTATATCAATATCATTAATTTTATCAATAGATGAAGTTTCAATATTACTGTTTGAATTACCCATTATATATTATTATTTAGATTATAATATAATACAATAATAAATATTCAAAGGTATACAATACAATAATAAATATTCAAAGGAATTAAAATTGGCCATAACAATCCCCAAGCAATAGGAGTTGATAGCATACAACACTTATCTACTCGTCTGTCGAATCTGTCTTGTCTCCTTTGTCTTTTTAATTCTTTAATATATTCATCAAATTTAGAATGACTAAAATTACATTCTTCATTATTACATTTATCTAATGTAAATTCATCTTTATTTAATTTAGTAATTTTACAACCGCAATAGCATACTTTTTCTCTCATACTATCATTCTTAAATAATACTTCTATTTCAACTTTTCTGTCAATGTCCATATATATATCTAGATATATTAATTATTTATTTATTTATTTATATATTTATATATTTAAATTATTTATTTAGATTTTTCTTTTTTCAATTCTTTAATTTCTTTTTCAAGTTTATCTACTTTATCATTTAATTCTAATACTGCTTTATGAACTAACACGGGTAAAACTAAATAATTTAATCCTAAATAATCTCTGTCTTTACTAACAACATTTTCAAATTCTTTCGGGATTGCTTTCAATACTTCATCTGCTATATATCCTATATGAGTTTTACCGCCATCATTTCTATCGTGTCTTTTAAACTTCTTCGGTTTAAATTTCTTAATAACATTCATACAATTAGATTTGATATTGTCTATATCATATTTCAATCTTGAATCAGATGAATCCACAAACGTTCCGTTGATGGTTACTGTTGTTGCTGTTAAATCTATATTAGTTCCTGTTGATGGTTCAATTAAATTACACAACATTTTTTTCGTTCCTGCAACTGTTACATTTTCATTAAAAGTCGATGGAGCATTATTTGTAAAACTTTCAGTATTTACTGTAGTTCCAAATGTCTTATCAATAGATAATAAAACTGAAGGTGTACTTGAAGCATCTGAAACTCTAAACGCAGTGTTTGATGTTCTGAATATTACATCAATTGTAGATAAATTTGTTCCATCATAATAAGTTGATATTTCACTTGTTCCCATCTTTATATCTGTTCCAGTAGTCATTGAAATATTATTTAAAAATGAAACCGTTGTTAAATCAAATGATTGAATGGTATTAGTTGCTAAATATGCGTTTTGAACTGCTAAGTTAGTATCAACAGTTACTAATGTGCCACCATTAGGCGCTATATGATTGCTTCTTAATGCTCCATTAGTTTTAACATAAACATCATCAGCAAATAAATTACCCATAAAATCAGCAGTAGCAGTATTAAAAGTCCATCCAGTAGAAATATTAACTGCTCCAACTATGTTAGATTGAACAGCAGGGTCTCCACAAATAAATCTAATTGAAGAATTGGCATCACTATTCCTCATATCAAAAGATGAAAAAGCACTAACATATCTATATAATTCACAATTTGTATCAATTGTTAATTTACCATCGGTATCAATATTAACATTATCACAATTAACAGAAGCATTTGTATAAATATTACCTAACACATCTATAGGTTTACTAAAAATAGTTTTATTCACTAATCCATCACACATCATATATTGATTACTGGCATTTGTAACATCACCAACACTAATGGCAACAAAATCATCATGAGACATATATAAGCCTTCAATAGAACTGGGAGTATATCTTCGTATTGAACCATTATTATTAAAATTCAAATATGAACCATTGTTAAGACTTATTGCTTTGTCAGTTCCCATAAATTGAACTGCGTCAGTAAATCTTGCTTGTCCAGCACAGTTTAAAACATAACCATTAACACCAACAGCACCTAAACCGAACCTATCCTTTACCCAAACTCTTCCAACATTAGCATCTCCTATTTGAGTTTCCCATTGACCACCACTTGAACTCATCCAAATTCTGCCATCACGATTAATATTGAATTCGCGGTTAAACATTTGAAATGTCATTTGCAATCCAACAGAGGGCGACGATGTAGTACTAAACTTATTACATATTATAGAACCAGTAGTCAACATATTTAAATTACTATGTAAAGTTGTATTATCACTAAAATTAATAGCACCTGCTACTGATTGAGCGTTAGTATCTATTTTATCTAACTTTTGTCCTAATGATGTATCCTGTGAATTATTACTAGTAATTATTGAATTAATTGTATTTGTATTTCCTGTTATTAATCCACTTAATCCATCTGATTGTAAAACATATCTACTATCAGAACCTGCTATATCTAAAATAGACGCACAAGAAAATAATCCAGATACTTGTAAATTAGATAAT
The DNA here is from genome assembly GCA_963377175.1 of Effrenium voratum. Taxonomy (NCBI): domain Eukaryota; class Dinophyceae; order Suessiales; family Symbiodiniaceae; genus Effrenium; species Effrenium voratum. Next base: position 642,470 of record CAUJNA010002002.1, read on the forward strand.
ATTGTAGTATTATGATTTAATAATATTTTATCATTTTGAAAAATTGAAGAATTATTAATTTCTACATTTCCAAAACCTCTTTGATTTAAAAACATTGTTGAACCTGCCAAACTTCCATAAACATAACTATCAAAATAATTATTATACATTTCAAAGAAATTATTATAATTTCCAAAATTTGCTATTTTGAAAATTGAAGTAGTTGTTATATTATGAATTAATGTATTATTTAATACTGATGTATTTAATTTATCTGTTAATAAATTATTAGTTGTTATTTTATTGTAATATAAATTACTATCAAATGAACCTGTTTGTAATTGAGATATTCAATGAGAATTTGATGAAATATTATTAAAATTAGTTGATACAGTAGAATTTAAATTATTTATTAAATTTGTATTTGATGAAATATTATTAAAATTTGTATTAATTAAATTAGTATTTGATGAAATATTACTAAATTTAGTTGATACAGTAGAATTCAAATTATTTATTAAACTTGTATTTAATGAAATATTATTAATATTTGTATTAATTAAATTAGTATTTGAAGAACTATTATTAAAATTAGTTGTCATAGTAGAATTTAAATTATTTATTAAACTTGTATTTAATGAAATATTATTAAAATTTGTATTTGAAGTTATTGTCAGATTACCTATTAAAAAAGAATTTGAACTAATATTATTTGATAATACATTAATTTCTGTTTTGTCATATGTTTCAGTTATATCATAAAAATTAGCGTTTATCTGTTCCTTTGTGTAAGTATCTGCTTGGTCTGCTTTACTATCTAATACTGTTTGAATGTCAGATTTACTCGCGTAAAGGTCTTCTATATCATTGACTGCTCCATCTTTTACTTGCCTAATTCTATTTGCTGTAATATCAAAGATATTCATTAAGTTTTTGCTCATAATATTATATTATTAATTAGAAAATTAATAATATCATATTTTTTATTTAATCATAAAATGTTACAGAATTTGAACGGATTTCAAGAATGCACTCATGAACCAAGAGCATATAAATTCTCTCGGCCATTTTACCAGGAGCGCTATATAATGTTGAACCCTCCAACGCTTTTATTTTAACAACCATATTTGAATTATTTTTAAGGTTCATACCAGTATAATTTGCACTTTCTAATTTCTGCAAATTAAACCCATACATAAAAGCGTGAGACCTGTAATCTTCTGCACTAACTAACATTGGTTTATCAGAACAATGCATTAGATGGGCGTATGCTTCACGGACACCTTGAATTTCTTGACTTGGAATAACTTGATTACCGATTATCAAAGAAGCGGATAAATCATGCTCTGGGTCATAACGTCCTTTATCACCTGTTACATGTGCCAGTGGATGATACATAAAGTTATATGGTTTCAATAATTCACCGTATCCGCCTACATAACCCTTTTGAGTCGCATTTGAAAAAGAAATAAACAGTTTATTCAATTTAGACACATTGCGGACAATAGTTGTGAATATTTCAGTTGTTGTTGATGCTGTTTGTTCTTGTAGGGTTTCAGTTTCAAAAGTAATAGGAAGAGAACCAGTTTCTAATATTTTAGCATACTCTGCATATAAGCTATCGTCAAGAGTATAGACATTTCCTTTGAATAAAGGTTTTGTGACTGACCAAGTGATACTTGTATTTGTAGCAGTAAAAAGTCCTGTTCTATTAACAATTGGTTTTAATACATCAGTTGTTAAATATAATTCAACTGTTATTGGACAATAAGATAAAGGTATCCAGTTTTCACAAGTCTTGAAACATTTTAAATTTAAATCAAAATAGACATTAGCACTTTTACCTTCTTTAATTCCTTTATAATTACCATTGGTTACATTTCTAGTTACTGCTTGGGTAGTAGAAGTTCCAGTAGCATCACAAACTAAAAACCGTCCATCGTGATTGAGTAGAGTATTTCCAAAACCTAATGCTTCATCAATTCTTTTTTCTTCTGATGATTTTAATACATCTTTCATAGCACTTGCACGAGAAAGAGAATTTAAATCACATACAATGACATCACCCATTAACACACGCACCCTATCAAAGAAACCGGCTGTATCAATTGGTCTAAGTTCGTGATTTTCTGTGTTATCAGCGTTGTTTAGAGTAAATCCCAATAATAGTGATGGTGCGGACAACCATTGGTTAGGTGGTCCAGTAATGTTAAATCTAATTACAGAATTTGTATCAGCGGTATAAGTAGAAACCGATGAAGGATAAAAGTTTTTACTTTCTTTTGAACGGACATAAGAACCGCCATCTTTTAATTTAAATCTTAAATTCTTCTCTACAAGGACATCATCTATTTCCAGAGTTTCCATCTTTATATATTTAATAATAGAAAAATATTATATTATTCTATTATTAAATTAATTTATTTTAAAATGTGAATAATCTATAACTTCTTTTTTAGACTTTTTTTATAGTTTTTTAGATTTATTTTTAATATTATTATTATTTTCAACCTTATAATTAGGTTCGTCTTCTACAATCTTTTTAATGTCATCATAACTGACTTTCGTTTTAGGATTTATCGTATTTTTTATATCATTATTAGGCATTATATATGTAAGACTACAAAATTTCCTTTACAGGTTCAATGCTTCTTGAAACATCTTTACCAGCATCGCCATAACCAGTCTTATAATCGTGATTTATCAATGGGTTTAAACTTCCAGTTGCTACTGTAATTGCTCCACGGTCTGCCACTGATATTGGGTCTAATATACTTCTAAAATTAGTATAACTATCATTGTTTTTGTTTGACATTGAAATAAAAGGGGCGCCGTAAGTTGTCAAACGAATATTTCTATCAGGGTTATTTTGTAAATATTTTGATGATGCTGATGCTCCAAGACTATGACTAATAGCTTCGCTAATATTATGGTTTTCATTAAGTATATCGCTAATATCTCTATACCTTTCACTGAATGAACTTAAACCAAATGGAATTGTAATATCACTTAAAATATCATTAATATTTGATTTAATATTAGACTTACCAAATGTCCCAGCAACATATAGTTTATTATTATCCAAATAATAACCTTTACCATTTGTATATGCTTTGTTTAATCCTTCTGTGTCAGATAAATTATTATTATATTTAGGTTTGAATAATGATTTTTCTTGTTGAATTTCATTAATTATTTTCCTATACATCTCACTATATCCTTGATGAAGAGGATTGTATGATTTTAATGTTCCTTCTTTTAAATAATATTTATTCTTCATTATATTAATTATTGATATTTTTTATCTAATTAATTAATATAAATATAATGAACTTTCGTAAAATATATATTGATACACGACATAGAAATCTAAATGAAAGTTTAAGCACTTCTGACTTTGTTATAGATTTGCCAGAAACACAAGAAACAGGAGCAAAGACAAAACTATACGTCCACGAATTATCACTACCTAATACTATTTATCCTATTGCAGAAAATGTAAATAATAGATTATATTTAACATTAGGAGGAATATTAACAGGAGCGCCAGTATATTATTTTATTGTAGCACCAGATAAAGGTAGTTATGTAGGCAGTGAATTAGCAACTGAATTACAAAATAAATTAAATACTGCTACTAATGGAACTGATGGAAATAGTGACTTTTTTAGTTGTAGTTATTCATTAAAAACAAATACTATAACTATAACTGTTAATTATGTTTCTTACTTTTTCGTAATTCATACTGATAAAGAATTGCAAACTAACTACGGTTTTAGTGTTGATTATGACAGAAGTCATACAATGTCTATTAACAATGTTTTAGGAAACACTGTTGAAAAAATCAATTTTGCACCTGACCCTTTCGTTAGTGGTTTTGTTAATTTATTACCAATGAAAAATATTTACTTAACCAGTGATAGTTTAACTAATGGAAATCAATTAGCACCTTATGGAGTTGCTCGTGTACTAAAGAAAATTCCTATTACCGCTGGATTTGGAAATGTAATCTATGATAATGAGATTTTAATGAATGACGCTAATGATGTTTCAATGAGACATTTAAGACGCTTACATTTCAAATATGTTGATAGTTTTGGTAAAACTGTAGATTTACATGGGGCAGATTCGTCCTTCTCCCTTACCTTTGTTGAGAGTTGAAAAGCATATATTAGATATTTTAATATAAATATTTGATATATACTAATTATATTAAAATATTTTAATATAAATATTTATTATATACTAATTATATGGTTAAAAATATTGAAATAGTAGATGTAGGCAGTGAAAATAATGAAGCACCTAAAGAAGTAGAAGAAATTAAAGAAGAACCTATTATTAATGAAGAAAGTAAAGAAGTAGAAACTAATAATATTATAAATGAAGAAAATAATAAAGACAATACACCAGATAATAATATAGACGAACCACCAAAGCAAGAATTAAAATCTAAAACATACTCAACTGAAAAAGTGGAATGTCCAAAATGTAAAAAATATTTAACAAAATACACTTTCAGATATCGTCATAACTGTAATGGAATACCAGTTAAAAAAGAACCAGACCCTAACAAAGTTGTTCGAAGAAAAATTATGCATCCACAACAAGCAGAAGAGTTTAAAGATGATGTCTGTAATAGAGTGAAGGATAATTTACCAAAAGTTGATGAACAAGAAATAGAAAGAAGAGTTGAAGAAAGGTTAAAACAACATATAGAAAGCACAGCAAATAAAGTGTTTGAAACTGCAAAAGACCGTTACAATAATATTAAAATGGAACGAGATAATAAAAATAAACAGAAAATTAATAATTTAGCAAATAAAATTATTTAATCTAATTATTATTATATAATGATTATTGATAAAAAACAATTGCTTATGCGTCGTAGAGAAATTTATGACAACGTTGTAAATAGAATAACAGAACCACAAAATAAAGACAAACCGAATATCAGTGATGTTATTGATAGAAAAGCAGTTTTTGAAACAAACAAACCAAAAAAGAAGAATAAATATAAATCAACTCAACATTGCTATTATGAAGGAGACAACAAGGCACACCAACCTAATTACACATATTTTAAAGAATTACAAGAACAATTAGAACGTCATAGCGCTAAAAAAGGTTATGCTGTATTTCAAAATAAAAGAAGATATCAAGAAGAAGCACAGGCTTATTTTAATGAAATCCAAAGGTTGGAAAGTGAAAAATTGAGACATCACCCATCAAGTGAAACAGGTAAATCCTATTCAGAAATGATTAAGAAGAAGAAAGGAATAATCAATCAATTAAGAAAGGATTTTGATTTTGATTAAATTAATTAATTAATTAGATTAATAAATTATAATCTAATTAATTTAATATACTAATGAGATTAGACAATGCACAGATGAAAACATTAAAATCACAATTGAGATTAAGACCGTCTTATAATGAACTGATAAAGGAAATTACAAAGGAAGAATTTAAAAATAAGAATATAAGAGATGTAATAGACAGAAACGCTTATTATTTTCGTGATAGTCCATTAGGAACAGTTTATGATAATAATACAGTAGATTTGAGACAACAACACTTTCAAAAAATGTTAGATGAGAAAAATCAAACAGAACAGTTTGATATAGCGAAGGACGATGAAATGGATGATTTAAGAGATGAAGCAACAGAAGCGCTGGATGCTACAATGGACGAAGCAGAAGAACAACACGAACAACAAATCAGTTATATTTCTCAAAGCGTTAGAAAACAACATTTTGATGATATGAACCAAAGGTTACAAAGAATGAAACAAACTGATGAAAGTTTAGGTCAAGATTTAGCAAATATATTTCAAGGAACACAAGCATTTCAAGATATGGCAAATCTTAACGCAACAGTTGCTTCAAGTTCTTCCCAGTCGCCAGAGGCAGTAGCAAAAGTAATTAAACCATCAAAAACGAAAAAAGCAGAAGCGAAAGCAAAAGCAAAAGCAAAGGCGTCATTGGAAGCAATAACAATGGATGAAAGCGAGACAATGGCGATAGAAAGCATCAGAGATGACGCACAAAAACGACAAGAACGAGACGCACCAGAAGAGATGAGACCAAAAGCAAAAAGTAAAACGAACAAAGAAGAAAAAAAGAAGATGCTAAAAGCAATACAGCACACTCCTGAAATAGCGCAAGGTGCATCATCTGGATTGCAACCTGACAAAGATAAAGACGACAAGACACCTGAAATAACCAAACCAAAAAAGACAATACAAAAAGACAAAACAGCACCCTCAAGAATGAACATACAACTGTTGGACGAAGCATTCAAAGAAGGATTGAACAAAGGGAAAATAACAAAAAATGAATTTAGTAAATACAAAGATATGTTTGATAAATGGAAAAACAACAAAAACAAAAAGGACGATATAAAACCAATTCAATCATTATACCGTGAATTAATATATAAGAAATAACAAAAATGATTTAGACATAAAATGATGAAGATCAGAATAAATAAATAATAATAATAATAAACAATAATAAATAATAAAAAATAATAATAATAAAAATAAATAATAATAAATAATAAAAAAATAATAATAATAAAAATAAAATAAAATTAAAATACCAGAATTTGAAAAAATGCCTTAAAGAAATAGCGACTTTATTCTATAAGATAAATGCCATTCTATAGCAGACACTCAGATGATGGAAGCGATAGATTGTTAGGAGGAATACATGATGAAGATGATTATAATGACTTTATGAATATGTTATTTATGAATAGTAGTTTTGTTGATGACATTGAAAGACATTATAAAAGTTCAGATGCTGATGTGTTGCCAAGTCCTACTGATAGCGAAGAAACAAAAGAAAATAAAGAGAAACAATATCAAAAGGATTATCATAAAAAATACTTTCAAGAAAAACTTAATAAACCTTATACATGTAATATTTGTGGGAAATCAATGGCCAACAGTTCTAACAAATCAAGACATGAAAAAAGTAGAAAGTGCCAGAGTACTAAAAATAAAGTCTAATTGGATAATATTAATTTAATTTTAGTTTAATTAATATAATCCAATTTCAATATATGAGTAAACTAAGTAATGAGGAGATAATGAGCAATATCTATTATGATTTAGAAACAGGTTATGGTTCTAAACAAAGCTTATACAATCAATCAAAAGAGAAAGGAGCAAGTGTAACATTAGAAGAAGTGGCAAAGTGGTTGAAGAAGCAACCTAACAAGCAAATAAAGCCGTATCAGAATTATAACAGTTTCTTAGTGCCATATGCCAGAGCAGAATTTCAAATAGATATTATGGATATGAAAATATTTAAGAAAGAAGATGAAGAACGCTATGCATTGATTGTAATAGATGCTTTCAGTAAATTAGGTTTTGTGCATCCAATGTTTCAAAGAGACAGTCAAAATGTTTTGAAGGGTTTGAAAGAAGCATTTAAAGTTATGGGTGAGCCTGTGGAAATCTTTTCTGATGATGATGGAGCATTTAAAGCAGAAGTAAAGAAATATTTAGATGATTTAGGTATAATACATAAAACAACGCTAACACATGCCAATATTGTGGAGAGATTGATTAGAACGATGAAAAAAGGAATAGGAGACAGAATACACTTTACTAAAGGTAGATGGACTGATATGTTGAAACCTACATTAAAGAAATATAATAGCGCTATTCACTCATCAACTGGAATGAAACCAAATGAAGCGCATGATGATGACAACAGAGCAAATGTAAAAGCAAACCTTACACTGAAGCAAAAGCATATGAGGAAATATCCTAAATTATCTGTTTCAGACACAGTGAAAATATACCAAAAAGGAAAAGGTAATTATACATCATATAAAGAGACCAACCCAAAGTGGACAGAAAGGAAATACAAAATAGAAAAGATAGAAAAAGATATAACATTACAAACATACTATGTATTAGAAGGTTTGAAGAGACATTATTTGCGCCATGAATTATTACTAATTGAAAATTGAAAATTAAAAATAATAATTTAGACTGATAATTAGTTATTTAGTTCTTAGAATTGTTTGACTTTAAAAAGACTTAAAGAGAAAAACCATAATTAAATTATATAGATAATAATATGAATAGAGATTTACCGCCAGATGAAAACACTAAAATAGTTAAGTATCTTCTTAAAGAAAATTTAGGAGAATACAAAGTAAATAATAAAGGTAAAAAACTTAAAACCATAATTATAGGAAACAATCAGTATAGATATAATCCAGAAAAACCAATAAGCAATAGATTGAGTAAGAGACTTGAAGCAGTAAAGAAAACTAATGACTACAAAGCAAATCAAATCAGAGAAAGAGTAGGAGCAAGAACGGTTTTAAAACATGCTATTAAGAAAAAAGCAGTAATAACAGAAGAAAGAAGCGCCTTTAGAGCATATGCCAACGCCTACACAATTTCAAACATTCATTTAAAAGAGTTGAACGGATTGACTTATTTTAATTATCAATTTGACAAACTTAATGAATACTTGAAAGAGAATAGAGGAATGAAACTTAATGCTACAATAAATATGAAAGTTATGAACTTATTTGATGAGGAGAGAAACGTAACAGTTAGGACAAGGTCGTACACTATTGTAAATGAAGAGGATTTAAGGAATGCTTTGAAAAGAATGAGACCTGATGTTGAAACAAGAATTTTAGATATGGCTTTGTATCAGTCAGGATTAATAATTAGCAATATCAATAATATTCATATCATGTATAATAAATATAATCCGACTAGAGCTGGCAAATATATTGAACTTCCAGAATGGATTAAAAAGAAAAAGGCATGTATCAATATTAAAAATCAAGATGACAAGTGTTTTAAATATTCTATTGAGTGTGGATATTGTAAAATTTGTGATAAAGCACACCCTGAAAAGATGTTTCATTACAAGAAGATAGCAAGTGATTTGATTTTTGATGGTGTGAGTTTTCCTGCTAATAATAATGATATAGATATATTTGAAGAAAATAATAAATCAATATCCATTAATGTTTATGAAATTGATGATAATGAACAAATTGTTATTAGTAGAAAATTGAAAAATAAAGATGCTTCTTTTCATGTTGATTTATTAAGAGTTGATGATGAGGATTGCAGTCATTATGTGTATATAAAAAGTTTGAGCAGACTTATTAATAATCAAAAAAGTAATCATAATGGTAAGTCCTATTTTTGTAAATATTGTAATCATGGATTTAGAAATGAAGAATTATTAAATAAACATTATGATAGTGGATGCATGGAAGTTGATGGTCAACAAATAGTAATGCCTAAGCCTTATGAGAAAGTTAGTTTTAAGCATCACTTCAAAAAGTTAAGATGTCCTTTTGTTGTATATGCTGATTTTGAATGTTTGACAGAGGAACTGAAAAAGCCTGATGAAGATGAAGATAAAAACACTTTTTCTTATCAAGAGCATAAACCATGTGGTTTTATGCTTAATATGGTTAATGCTGTTGATAATACAAATTATGAATTTATGTATCGTGGTAAAGATGCTGTTGATGTGTTTTGTCAAAAACTTAATGACATTAGGGCAGAAGTAAAGGAGAAGATGGGAGAAAACGAAAAAATAGACATGACTGATGAAGACAAAGAAGATTTTAAACATGCTAAAAACTGCTTTATTTGTGGAGACGCATTTCGCTTGAGCGATGCGTCAGCTTCGCGAAACAAGTTTAGAATGAACTATAAAAATGCCAAGGAAGCAGAGAAATATAGAAAAGTTAGAGACCATTGTCATTTTACAGGTAAGTATAGAGGTTGTGCTCATAATGTTTGTAATCTTAATTTTTGTAATAGATATTTTAAAATTCCAGTATTCTTCCATAACATGAAAAATTATGACGGTCATTTAATTATTCAAAATGCTGATAAATTAAGTAACAACAATAAAATAGGTGTCATCGCTCAGAACAGTGAACAATTTATTAATATCAGTTTTGAAAGTTTGAGTGTTAAAGACACTTTTGGGTTTTTAACTGCTTCATTAGATAAGTTAGTTTCAATGAGTAAGTATGATAATACAGATGAAGAAGATAAAAGTAAATGGTTATTGCGTGAAAACTGGAAAGATGATTTTAGGTTCAGTAGTAAAAATGATGTGATTAAGAGTGAGAAATGTCTAGATTTATTAACTGATAAAGGTGTTTATCCTTATGACTACATGAACTCATTTGATAAATTTGATGATGAGCAATTACCGAGTAAGGATGATTTTTATAGTCAGTTGAGTGAAGAAGGTATAAGTGTTAACGACTTTGAAAGGGCAAAAATTATATGGAAGCATTTCGACATTAAGAATATGGGTGAATACCATGATTTATATTTGAAAACTGATGTATTATTATTGACTGACATTTTCGAAAATTTTAGAGATGTGTGCATGAAATATTATGGATTGGACCCTGCTTATTATTATCACACATTGCCTAACTTTGCTTTTGATGCTATGCTTAAAATGACTGGTGTAGAGATTGATTTAATATATGACCAAGAAATGTATGAAATGATAGAAGCGGGACTTAGAGGCGGGATGTGTATGGTTTCTACTAAAAAAGTTGAAGCAAATAATAAATACATGGAAGAAGAATATGATAAAAATAAAGAAAGTAGTTATATTAACTATTTTGATGCTAATAATTTGTACGGGTTAAGCATGATACAAAAACTGCCATATAAAAATCTAAAATGGGATGATACATTAAAAGAAGAAGACATTATTAATTACAAGAATAATAATATTGGATATATTCTAGAAGTGGATTTAGAATATCCTAAAGAATTACACGATTTACACAATGACTATCCAATGGCACCTGAGGTTATGAATGTTAAAGCCGACATGCTGTCAGATAAACAAATTGAAATTTATGAATTTTTAAATCATAAAAAACCTACGGATGAGAAAACAAATACATTAATATTGAACTTAAATGATAAAGAAAAATATGTAATCCATATAAGAACCTTGCAATTTTATTTGAAGCAAGGGTTAAAACTTAAGAAAATTCATAGAGCAATTAAATTTGAACAAAAAGAAGTTTTAAAACCTTACATTGAGTTTAACACTGAGAAGAGGAAGAATGCTAGAAATGATTTTGAGAAAGATGTTTACAAATTGATGAACAATGCCATATTTGGAAAAGCAATGGAGGATAAGCGAAAACATTTAGACTTTGAGGTTGTGAGTGATGAAACTAGATATATGAAGTGTGTAAGTAATCCTAACTTCAAACATAGTCATATCATTAATGAGAATTTGGTTGGAGTTGAAAAGCAAAAAACAAAGTTGAAACTAGACAAACCTATATTTATTGGGATGAGTATTTTAGATTTGAGTAAGCAACACATGTATAAATTTTATTATGACGTTATGAAGCCTAAATATGGAGATAATATTAAAATGGTATATACTGATACTGATAGTTTTGTATTTCATACTAAAACCAATGACATTTATGAAGACCTTAATACAATTAAAAAAGAATTAGATTTTTCAGATTATCCTAAGGAACATAAATGTTATGATGATAATAACAAGAAAGTATTAGGGAAATTTAAGGATGAATTAAAAAGTAAAATAATAACAGGGTTTATAGCCCTTCGTCCTAAATGCTATGCTTACTCAGTTTATGGTGATGATAAAAAATATAAGAAATGTAAGGGAATAGCAAAAGGCACAGTAAGACGTCAAATGAAATATGAAGAGTTTGAGACGGTTTTAAACACTAATGAGGTTATACATAAGTCATTTAATAGTATTAGAAGTAAAAACCACAGAATTTTTAGTATAACAACTAAAAAAAATGCTCTTAGTAGTTATGAAAACAAAAAATATTGGATAGATAGTGTAAACTCACTTGCTTACGGCCATTATAAAATAGATTCTTTGAAAACGACTTAAAGAAATATTGACTTAATATATTAAGATAGAAATGAGCGATGCAGAAAGTGAATATGGAGAATATAGTTATATAGAAAATGTGTATAGCGAATTTAATGATACTGTCCATGAAGATATTGATGTTAAAAATATATTGAAACAACAGTTTATGAATTACAAATGTAAAGACTGTGAGATGTTAAAGTTAACAATTCAACAGGGTTTTATAGATGGTGTTAGTAATAATATTTGTCAATGTATGATATGCAATAATTGCAATAGAATTATAAACAAAATTGATTATATGAATAACGCAGATTTTGATACTAGAAATGCTGAAACTCTTGATGATGATTTAGAAATATTTGTTTTTATTGAAATGAATAGGTTCTATACTGAAAAAGAATATGATAATGTATTAGATAATGGATATGTGGATGGTTTTATTTATAATTATTATAGAATGGTAAAAAGATTATACAATATGTCTTTTAGCATTAAGCTTTTAAAATACGAAGCCTTGAATGAAAATGGCTATGATTTTTTAAATGAATTTATAGATTATAAGTATAAATCTCTTGAACTTAGATATACGGCAAGACTTGCAATTAGTGTATTGAAGGCGTTTGTAAAAGAAATAGGAAATAATATTTATAATCGAAAAACAGCTGATAAAATAGTGAAACGAATTGAAAGATAATTTTAAAATTAATTAGAATAAAGTTGAACTCATACTATGATTATCACATGTAAAATATTATATGTTATAATTGTAATATATTTATCGTTTGTAAAGATTGAATTATTATATTTTTCTTGATTTGGTTATGTGCTTTGGCTGTTTGGTTTGAGTTGGTATTGGTAATTACGGGTTTTACTGGTAAAATGTATAAAGACTTATTAGTAGTATATATTATCATGGATTTGCGCGATTATCTTTGGAGAATAAATACTAGAATACCTGAAAAGGAATTGGAAGAATGTAAATATGATTATCAATGTACTAGGTGCTTGTCTTGGAAAAAGGTTAATGACTTTGGAGTTAGAAGCACTGGTCGCATATATAGATATTGTATTAGGTGTAGGGAAGTTGTGGATAAAGCGAGAATGAAAAGAATTGAGAAAAAGGACAACCAAAACTAAGCAATGAAGAAGATGATAAACCAGTTGAAGAATAAGGTTGAAACAAATATTATTAAAGGTGGAAATGTGTTTTAGTCATATTTTTAAGTCTGAGTGAAAAATTCGTGAACAATGAATAAGGTAAAAATAAAAAATGAAGAACAACTGGAGTTTCTGAGAATTGGAAAAAGACTTAAAATACAAAATGAATAAGGATAAACACATAGTAAAATGAAATAGGTTAAGTAGTGAAAAAATAATGGATAAGGTGTGTATCTTTTCTAGGAATTACTTAGAATGAATCAGGTTGTGATTTATTAACCTTATCTATTATTTGATACTTGGTTTTTCAATGTGTTTTTCATTGGTTGATAGAAAAAATACAGAAATGATTTTCAGTTCCTTCAAATCCCCTTTCTGTATTTTTTTGGGGGGGTGACACCCGCAAAGTGCTCCCTTCAATTCTGCCGTTTTTTTTTTGTTCAGGAGCGGGGGGGGGGGGGTTGTTTAACAACCGGAAGATCCATTCGCCTGGGAGGTGACAGTACCCATGTGCGGGACCAGCTGGTGCAGGTCCGTGAGATCCAGTCCACCGCCCGCGCCTTCGCCGCTTTGAAGGAGGACCCGACGACGAACTCGTGGGGGTTGGGGGCCTCAAGGACCCGAAAGAACAGCCTGGAGCCGAAAGAGCACACCGAGGTTTTTGTCAAGGAGTTGTAAGCGTTGTAAGGGTCCAGGTACCATCAGGTACCCTTAAAGATTGGTTGCCGCAAACTGCGTGCACTCTCTTGTTTTATTCACAGTTTGAGGGAGGGGGATTTCACTTGTTGGTTCCCTCAAAGGCCCACATCTTCAGAACTTTGTTCTCAAAGTCGTCATTCGGTGAGAAACCCCATGGATTTTTTCAAGTGCACATGACAAAGTGTGGGCAGCTTCTCTCGAAATTGCTTTCAGCCCTTGTTTCCCTGGATCTAAGTGCATCCTCTGGAGGTTTTTGGGTTCCCGAGCTAGAAGATGAAACCCAAAAATAGATCGGTGCCTAGGTAAATTGTGCCTTCGACCTTCAGCAAAAAGGGGGGGAACTCTAAGTTTTGACAGAGAAGAGACGTCCTGAGCGGTGTGTTTTGTATGTTTTTGTCTTGGCCCAACCACTTTTACGGTTCGGCTACTTGCAAGTTTGAATGCACATTTCAAGATGGTGGCCACAAGGGGGTCAACTTCCGGTTGAAACATGGTTTGCTCAATTGCGCCACAGTCAACACCCGGGTAGATGAGGGTTAATACGGGTAATTCATCCCAACCTTACATTTTTGCAGATGCCTTGTTAATTCTTTACATGGCTCTGGGTAGACCATTTGAGTACCGATCTGTTTTGATTATGACTCACGTTGTTTGAACCCTGCTCAGAGGCTTCCCGACCTCTTTTCCAATTTGCCAATTGATCAAGTCCGATTGTGGAACATTTGATGTAGGGCCAGTTCTGTGATGCTGAAACGAGAAAGCAATGGGGCAACCACGTTGGTATCCCGGAAAGAGGTACTAGGTCCCCGAGTAGTGCCCTTTTACCGTTTCTTTTCTGGTTGGGAGGGGTCCCCTACTAGAATAGACTACAGAAAAAAAGAATCGGGTACCCTTATTCTAAGCTCTCAAATCTGGGGGACCTGGGGGTACTCAAGGGCTGCAAACCGATGGAAGTGTCGAGTCGAGAGGATGGTACCGTGGTGGCCTGGGGAGAGCCGGACAGCGGCGGCGACTGCTCACAGGATTTGGGGCGGTCGGTGCGGGTTGGGTTCAACAGGAGTCCTTAAAAGATACACGTTGCCCATTTGAAACATGGTTTTTTCCACCAAAATAAAGGGAAACCACCATGTACAAGGCAATGTTCTGGTGTATAATGTAAGGATCCCTGTTCAATGGCTGTTGGTTCATAACCCTGGCGCCAATGCCCGCGTTTTTCCAGCTGTGGGTCAATGGGATCCCATTTTGGTATGTGAATTCACCACCCATTTTGGGATGGTCACCTACAGCCAGCTTTTTTTCAGTGAGCTGCGTTGCTTTTAGAAAAGAAACAGTGCACAAAACCGCTCTCAAAAGTGACGATTCTACGATGTTGGGGTTCTGTACAAGGGAAGATTGGGCACCATTCGGAGCTCAACAAAAGGCAAGGAGGGTCCAGGTGTGTATGCATATACTGTAGCATGTACACATTTAATTGCTGGCTGTTTTCTCTTTCGACAGACCATGCAGCAGTTGGTAGGGGGTTTATCCCAATTGTTTGTAGGGTTTAACAATCCCTTGTGCAAAGTGGATTAGGGCCTATCCACGGAATGTCCGCATGCTCCCATAGTTAGCATTCTAGTAGCAATGAAAAACCCTAGAGTTTACTTTCTGTAAATCAAGTGAGGGTGGGGGCAATGTTTTTCCACTTAGAGTTGGGTGTGGCTCAAATTTTAAGAGCCAGGATATGGACCGCAGGCTTTTCTCTACTTTTCCATTATCAGGTTGCAAGCCACCCATGTTGGGAAATCCGAGATCAATGCCTTTGTCCAACGTGTGATTGCCTTTAGACTCATTAGACTGATTCAAGCGCCGGCAAGAAGTGTGCACACAGTACGGGGTGGGAAACCCTCAATGATTCAACCAATTAACCCTTCATTGCCACAATGGCCACGTATTTCCTCATCCATATCACTATTCAACACCTTTCTGGTTTGTCTGTGTGTGTGTGTGTTGAGGCCCGGTACCCTTTTAAGGCAAGTGGATGGCCGTATTTTTTGGGGGAGGAGTTCTCCCACTGTGACACCCATTTGGAAGACTGCGGCGGTAGATGAGTTCGAACTTGATTCCGACCGTGAATTGTGTCCTTCTGATTTTTACATGGTGTCCTCTGCTTATGGTGAGTGGAAGAACTGGGAGTGGAATCTAAACAGAGGGCTTGCTGGCCCCCGGAAAACTGCGCAAAAACAAGCACGATCAGAACCCGGGCTTTGGCAAGCAAATGAACGGGAGATCTTGCCGATGTTCCAAAAGAAGCAAATGCTGGTTTCGAGCACTTGAAGTTGGAGCTGGTTGATACATCAGCTTTTGGATGGCCGCAAATCGATTTGTAGGCATTTTGTGATGATTCGAGTGTGTGACTTGTGCGTTTTTGTGAGGCTCGGTACCCCTTTTCAGGCTGGCTGAAAGGGAAACCAGGATGAGCAGAACTATTAGGGGTCCCCCCCTATTTTGACACACCCTGTTGGGAGAGCGTGGCGATTCCTTTGTCCGATCGGTTCAAAGTTTATATTGACATTCGATTACGATTACGGAGTGTCCAGTTCACTCATGGCGTGCGTTCGCTTGCTGGATGGCACAGATGTGATGACAACGGCGGAGTATTCCCTGTGGTAGGATGAGCTGTGCAGACAGGAAGATGGGGATTGTCATTTTGACACATTGAGACGCTACCTGGCCAAGAGATTCCCAGCTGCCCATTAGTCCCCGGTTGTCTTTTTGGGTTTGTATTTCTTTAAGATCAACCAACAAATCAATCGGTGCTGCTTAATTGTTCATGGCGACTGACCAAATAAGGATTGGGATTGGCAAATTTCAGGCAGCTTGGGCTCGTTGGCGACCATGGCATGTTGGGGCCAAAGAGTTCGTGGGAGAATGCTGGGTGCCTAACGATAATTAAACGACAATATGTTGAAGCAGCGGCAGGTGAAGCAGATGGTCTGGCAAATTGCATAGACTTGCTGCAAGCGGCGAGAAGTGGCGACCTGCAACATATGATAGAGCTGTTAGATAAGCCTCATGATCCAAATGCCGCTGTCAGAGGCAGCCATGGTACACCTTTGTTATATGCTTCTGCAACTGGCCATCTGGAAGTTGTGGAGTGCTTGCTGGATGCCGGTGCTGACAAAGAGAAGGCAGACAACACAGGCGCCACGCCATTGCAAGTTGCTGTTCGGCATGGCCATGAGGCAGTTTTGCAGTGTTTGCTGGATGCCGGTGCTGACTAAAGACAAGGCAGACAACACGGGCGCATTGCAAGTTGCTGTTCGGCATGGCCATGAGGCAGTTTTGCAGTGTTTGCTGGATGCCGGTGCTGACTAAAGACAAGGCAGACAACACGGATTCGGGAGTTGTGCAGTGCTTGCTGGATGCCGGTGCTGACAAAGACAAGGCAGACAACACAGACGCCACGCCATTGCAAGTTGCTGTTCGGCATGGCCATGAGGCAGTTTTGCAGTGTTTGCTGGATGCCGGTGCTGACAAAGACAAGGCAGACAACAGGGGCGCCACGCCATTGTTGCGTGCTGCAAACCAGGGCCATTCGGGAGTTGTGCAGTGCTTGCTGGATGCCGGAGCTGACAAAGAGAAGACAGACAACACAGGAGCCACGCCATTGCAAGTTGCTGTTCGGCATGGCCATCAGACAGTTGCGCAGTGTTTGCTGGATGCCGGTGCTGACAAAGACAAATCAGATGTCCTGGGCATGACACCATTGCTGGTTGCTGCCCTGTTAAGCAACCAGGCAGTTGCGCGGTGCTTGTTAGATGCCGGTGCTGACAAAGAGAAGGCAGACAACACTTGTGCCACACCATTGCTAATTGCTGCAGCAAACGGCCATCAGGGAGTTGTGCAGTGCTTGCTGGATGCCGGTGCTGACACTGGCAAGACAGACAACACGGGCTGCACACCATTGCAGCGTGCTGCACAACTTGGCCATCCGGGAGTTGTGCAGTGCTTGCTGGATGCCGGAGCTGACAAAGAGAAGGCAGACAACACTGGTGCCACACCATTGCTAATTGCTGCAGCAAACGGCCATCAGGGAGTTGTGCAGTGCTTGCTGGATGCCGGTGCTGACAAAGACAAGGCAGACAACACGGGCTGCACACCATTGCAGCGTGCTGCATTGGCCATCCGGGAGTTGTGCAGTGCTTGCTGGACAAAGAGAAGACAGACAACACAGGCGCCACACCATTGATTGTTGCTGCAGCGCGGGGTCACCACTCAATTGTGCAGTGCTTGGCGGATGCCGGTGCTACAAGGCAAGGTGCTGCGAGGTGAGCGCCACATTCCACATCATCACAGTTTTCTGCCTAGCAGAGTATTGAGTTTCGCAGTGGTTGCTCGTGGGTGGTGTTGATGCTAGCATTCCAGGCAACAATGGTCACCGTGAATCGGCGTTGCTGTCTAAAAGTTTGCACTGTAGTATGGTTGCAACTATTTGTGGATTTGGCCGTATTTCCCGGGGCATTCCCAGGTATGCGGCTATGGTGTTTTGGAGGTAATGAATCCTTGTGTACAACGAATGTAAGCTTACAAGGCGGTAGGTGGTATCTAACCTCCATACCTCCAAAACCCATACATGATTGTAGTGGTGATTGATTTATTTTGTTTCCCTTCAGAAATGTTTGGAGCAACCCCATAGATCCGTCCCATTGCTCTGCAGGCTTCCAAACAAGGCATTCGCATGAAAACAGCCAAGCGATCCGCTGGAAGGACTGGGGCACGATTCGTTCAATCGGAATGGTTGCTTCAGAAATTGGAGCCTGGAGAAATACTCAGAAAGCCTGATAGTTTCCTTTGCCATGTTCCAGAACCATAAATTGATTGGATCAACCAACCAAAAGAAAAAATGCGGGTTTTCTTCAAGTGGTCGAGGAAAGCCAGCAGTGGCCTTGGGACAACAATGCCCTTGCTATGGCCAACAATTCCATGTACAACAAATACGGTTTTGCATTCTCGCAAGTCTGCCCTCGACCCAAGCACTGGACCAAACTGAAACATATTCTAGACGTCCTACGTTTGAGATCCGTTCCAAATCACACCCTGGACTGGTTGGGAGGTTTTATCAAACCTTTTCGGCAGAAAGCGAACTATTGGTTTTTTCGTTTGAGCCAATGGACGTCCTCTTTCCAGACCGGGGTTTCCCACCTGGTGCCTATTTACAAGAGACGTATAGCTAGATCCATTGAGATAAGTCATTTCCGGCTGGGAACCTTGGATTTATATTGGCTGATCCTCACAACGTGTCCCACGTTTTTCAGAATCCAGATCACTCTTTTGGGGGAATCTGCAGCCCCTCCCTTTTTAAGGGATGGAACGAAATGCGGAGACACAAAACGGGCAAGAAGTGGACTCTGGAGGAAATTTCGAAGATGATAGTTCCTTGGAGTGGGAATCAGGTTCCGATTTTGGAGTGCCCTGATTAATTCGAAGTTTATATTGATGGTTTCTGTTTGGTTTCTAATTACCCGCAAATGAGTGGCACATGTTGCCAGCTGTCTGAAGAAAACAAGGAGCACATGCATTCTGTGTTCCATTGTTGTCTCTCTTTTTTGAACATAAGGTTCTCTTGGGTTTACCACAAGAGATCGACTTATCAGGAATTGTGTTCATGACCTATGGAGGGTGCAAAAAGGTTCAGTTATTTGCTTACCTCTTCCCATATCAGCTCTTGCATGCACCCAGCTTGCAAAGTAGCTAGACCCACCCCTGATGATGTAACAGGCCCCTCATTTCCAGCCACATGAGCCACTAGCAATCCATGCGCAAAGGTTCAATCCTTAAGCTCAGATAGCAGCTTGGCCTCCATGTTTTTGTTTGTGAAAGCAACGGTTTTGAAACATAAATAAAACTTATACCATGTGGAAAACGCAGGCCTCCGCAATGTCCCCGTATGCTGGCATGAGGAAAACACATATATATATATATATGTAGATACACCTGGGCCCTCAAACTACCCATAAAAAGGGAATTGACGCTGTAGTTTTGGGGCAATGACCCATTTTGCAAGGGTTGAGGCCAGGTATTTGGTGGTACTGGCTCAAAGGGAAATTCTAGCTGTACTTGTTAGATACCCGGGTTCACTTGGATTCCACCCCTGGAGGGTTTTCCCTTAACACAAACTGCCGCAAAGCAGCGGCATTTGTTGCTCTTTCCAAGGCTTTGTGGCTTCTGCCCATTTTGAGCCTCAAGGTGGAGGTTCAGAAAGTGGAAAGAAATTTGTCGAAAGAACAAGCGGAACCCTTCGGAAGTTTCCCTCCGCGAAGAGACGGCTGCCCTCCGCGGAGAGCTGGGCAGAGACGCCATAGCTTTCGGCTGGGAAGCTCTTTGGTTGGCCAAATCATGTCGGGGGACCGTCACAACTTACTTGGCCGAAGAAAAAAGAGAGACCCAAGTAGGGCACCCTGAATGTTCAACAGATTATTTTTTTTTATTGTGGGGGCAGTTTTCTATTCCGGAACACTCACAAGTCGTATTGCTACAACGCAACCAGTTTTCCAGCTAGCACCATCACTAATTAGCTAGGTCCCCCAGTAGTTCCCTTTTCCGTTTCTTTTTTTGGGAGGGTTCCCCTACTAAAATAGACGTCCAGGAAAAAAAAATCGGGTACCAACTTATTCTAACCTCTCAAAGCTGGAGGACCTAGTTGGGGTTCTATTGCTACAGCAGCATCATGTGTGCCACTTGCTCAAAACCCGGGTAGATGAAGGTTAGTGAGGGACAATCTCAACCATAAATAGCTGCGGATCTCCGCCTTCTTAATTCTTGAAGCATGGTTCTGCACCAGTTTGGCCGGCCAGGTGCGCGAGAAGCTGCGCAATGTCCGGGAGATCCAGGCAAAAGCTGGCACCAACCCCCCCCCCGAAAGTCCGAGGTCCAAGGGGTCCCTAATTACCTGGACCCCCAAAGGACCCCTTTTTTCTCCGCCTTTGTACCTCTTTTTTTTGGGTCAAAGGCAGAAAAGAAGGTCTTTTTGGGGGTACTTAAGTAGATTTCATGCCCAAAGAAGCACTGGGCGGGTTTGGACCTCCTTAAAAGGCCCCTTTCGAGGCCCCGTTTGATTCGATTCTCTTTGGGCAGTCTATGAGAGGCAGTTTCGGGGATCTGAAAGGCATGGAGGGGAAAAAACGTACCACTTCTTTGCGGGGTAACATACTGCGCTACCCGCTTGTGGCTAGTTTTCGGCGAGCGCCTTATCCTGCGACTGGAGTATGCACCTATCAGCCGATACAAAGTGGTTGCCCCATGGAGAAGCCGGAACCACTAGGTGGCCAGAAAACCAAAAACACGGGCTCCTTGGCTCAAAACATCGATCCATCAACTCACTCCCAGAGTTCATGGACTAAACACACGATTTGGGAAAACCATGTTTAGTGGCAAACAAAAAATGGAGCTCTTTTGCCAGTCCTCTCGGGAAGTGAGAAAAAGGAGCCTTGGTAGTTATTCGAGTTTGCCAGGTCAACTCAGGGGTTCACTGGTAAACATGCAATTGCGATCCATTCCGAAACACTCCTCATGTTACAATCAATGTCACACGCGTTTTTCCTGCCAAGTGCGCACTTCATTTTGCATGTCATGTTTCATTCATGTCTTCGCTTCTCTTAACGCATTTTGCGTTAGACTTGTTGTTGCCACGAAGCCATTGTGGACATGACCCTTGAAAAAAAGGCGCATTACCCAAAAACAAAGGGTCATGGGCCCAATTTTTTAAAGGGTCATGGAGTCTCCAGGTAGTAGTCTCGAAGAACCTTCGTGACTCCCGGAGAACCAGACAGTGATAGGGCTCCCAAGGCTTCTTGGCGAGTGACATCCGTGGAGTTTGCAGGGTCGAGGTTGATCAAAAGGTCCGGTGAACATGGGATGACCATTAGGGAAGCCACCCGAAGATGACTTTCATTGAAACGTTACCTATGATCAATTTGGGGGGCTCGGCGGAGTATTGATCAACCCGTGTAAACTGCAATGTTAACTTCGGAAGCCACATATTTCAAGTTGGGTGATATACTTGCTTCAAACTACCAACCAAATACTGTGGGATTAAAGCCCAGGTGGCGTGTAGTTAGTTGTATGACCGTTTGGTTCAATAACCCTATTTCAAAGGGATTGAGTCTCCAGGTGGCCGTTTGGTTTTCATGGACGCTGAGTTGACGGACAGAGGGGTGATTCAGATCCTTCAGATCCTTGGCTCTTGGCGACGTCTTTTGGCTGGCAAAGTACCCTGGGGTTCAGGCAGTCCACCAGCCACCATTAAAACACGTAAAACAATGGTTGGGTTCTCAGAGTCTCCTGACCCTGAAAAAATGGGGTTACCCAAAAGCCAAGGTGATGGGCCCTTTTTGAAAGGGTCAGAAGGAGACTCCAGGTTCATATTTACCATTATTTACCCTCCAGGATTGTCAGCATCTAACTTGGGTCCTTGTCATTCTTGGGGGCAAGGAACCCTAGGGTACAAGTTGCAGAGTCAGAAAAACACTTCTTCTTTTTGCCACTGGGATCGAACAAACATGCACCCCAGAACCAGCTTTAGGTTCCTCCGAGTTCGTCAAGTTCACAAGCAAAACCGTGGAACCATGTTCCTCGTTCTGTGGATCCCAAACGTGGCAAGAAACGCGTGTGAAACGTGTGAAACGTGTGTGCGTGTGTGTTGTGTGTGTGAAACGTGTGTGTGTGTGAAACGTGTGTGCGTGTGTGTGTGTGTGTGTGTCTCTTAAGTAGGGGACTCCCAAGTTCGGTTTTCCTTTTTGGGTTCCCTTGAAGAAACACTACTTGGATGTTCGGCCAAGTTGGTAAGTGGCCAACGCCACCTGGGTTCTATCGCCACAATTTTGGGAGGCTGAGAGAAGTAGCTTATCACCAAACCGCACACAACTAACTGCCCGAACCCTCAAAATTCCATCCAAAGTTGGTGATTGTTACAGACAACCTAGCCAAGTTGCGATCAGTGTTTGGATTTTTGAGTGCATGGAAGCGAACCCTCGCAACTGGCGATTCAACTCCCATTTCCTGGACCCCCATGCCCTGGAAGATTGATCGGGTCTACCCTAGAATTTCATGGGTGCACATGATCACCCATTTTTTTTGGTTGGTTCTTGTGACACACCACTTCGGGCGTCGACCCCCGGTAGGCTCCGACCTCCGACCACTCGGTCCGTTGGGCTCGCTCGACTCGCTCGACTCGTGACCTGCGGGAGGCCTCCGACAGCGCCTTCGCGGCGGTGCTGCAGAGTGGCCAGGTGGTGACTTGGGGCTCCCCGCGCTCCGGGGGCGACGCTCGGAGCTCGCTGGGTGGAGTCGGAGAAAGCCGTCGGCTGTAGTCGGAGTCGGCGGGTGCGAGTGCGGGAATGTGACGTTGAATGAGCCATTCTTGGTGAAATAAATTTTCGAGAAGCCAAAGTTGGAGGAAGTTTCGAGGGGTCAGGCTCCATTCCGAAGATTCCGTGCACGGCAAGAAATTGGTCCCTGGACCACCGGCCGCCGCTTGCCGCTTGCCCCGACCTCGAGTTCGGGGGCTCTCGGGCCTCGGATTCGGATTCGACCCCAAAATGGTGGGAGTCGCCAAGCGAAAGAAGCCACCGGCCTCAAACCGGAGTCTCCTTCTGACCCTTAAAAATGGGTCCAAAATACCCCAAAATATGTGGGGTAACCCCATGAATTGAAGTGTCAGAAGCAGACGCTACCCATAGACATGGGAGATCGCCAACGATAACTTTGGGGCTAAAAAAACCAGATGTTTGATGACTTTTTGCGAGGGTTCGGGTAAATTTGGCTCCTTTCATTTTGAGCCGGTTGACATCGTCCCAAACAAAGGGAGGGTGTTTGGAGTACCGGGGGTGTTCAACCTACGTCAGGTAGGTAGGTTATAACCAAGATAACTGGTGGGTATAATGAACTCTTGTTAGATGGCGAAGAAAACCATGGTTACCTACTAACTAAGTAGGTTCAGCATCCAAGTTGGTCGGATTCGCCAATGGTGAGTGGGGTGAGGGGTTGACCCCTTCGACCGACCGGCAACAACTTTGAATCTTTGTACCGCTCTTTTCACTTTGGGCTTCAGTCAGTTTAGGTTGTTTGACCCCTGACCTTGCTGTCAACCAGTTTTTGCCTTGACGCTTTGACTCGACGTTTTCATCAAGCCAGTCTTAGTTGTCGTTTGGTTGCAGCACCCAAAGTCGAGTGTTTGACTTTTCAGCACTTTCAATCACTGTTCGTTTCAACAACCAGCTGCTTCTCCTCCCCATACAGTAGTTTTTGGGAAGAAGGATGTTTGGAAAGAATGGACTGGTTTGGGGATTTAAAAACCTGCGGGTTCTTGTAAAGGTCAAAGAGAAAATCCCTACCTGGAGTTTCCATGACCTTAAAAAATGGGGTCATTACCCAGAATAATGGAGTCATGGACCATTTTTAAAGGGTCATGGAGACTCCAGGTACCCTCCAAGCCATCAATCCAAACTGCCAGGGAAGCTGAACTCAGGACAGCAAAAGGGTTCGCGACCAGCTGGTGTCAGTGAAGCAGCGCCTCGCACGCATTGCGTTCGTCTTTCTCTCCTTATACCTGGGAGTGGTTCGGTCTTTTGAGCGTGCCCTTTTCTGCGAGTTTCACGGGAAAGCAAGAGGGAGCCCGCTGATTTTGGGGGTTCCCTGGTGAAATCGTCCATGTTTCCCTTGATCCGGGTTTCGGGGGGTATATAAGATTTGTGAGAACCACCACCCAACTGGTCGGGGCAACTGGGCGATTTCTTCGGTTTGTCAGGATCCAGTCCAGCGACTTCGCCTTTGCCGCGCTCCGGGAGGATGCTTGGCGTTACCCACTGCCCTTTTTACCGTTTCTCTTTTGGTAGGGAGGGCAAGCCCCTGCTAAAATAGACAAAGCCGAAAAAAGATCGGGGAGCCTTAGTCCAACCTCTCAAATCTGGAGGACCTAGCTTAATCATGGGAAACCAAAAGGACAAC
Source organism: Effrenium voratum (assembly GCA_963377175.1). Taxonomy (NCBI): domain Eukaryota; class Dinophyceae; order Suessiales; family Symbiodiniaceae; genus Effrenium; species Effrenium voratum. The sequence continues at coordinate 667,204 of CAUJNA010002002.1, forward strand.
CACATTTTAGTGCCCGGAGCCTCAACATACCAACTTGAAATCGGTGATTGCCAACTGTAAGCATCGTTGACTCCGTTGAAGGGGTCAAGACCTCCAGTGGTTTTGGTGTTGGACCTCGAAAGAATGACTTTTTGAGGGTCCAAGATGCTTAGGGTGGGACCAAACCCAGTGTTTCCATTTGGTTCTTTTTGGGTACCAACCTTTTTGTGTGGGTTTGAAAGGGACCAAAGGAAAATAATTGTGCCAGTTCGGGGTCCCCTCAAAAGAAGACAAGCCACTCATGTGGGTTAAAACCTAGGGACAAGCACTTTCTGAGCACGGCCCTTGAGCGGTTTTGAACCTGAACTGACCAACAGCAATTGGCATGTGCTCGGTGCACTTGCGCAAAAAAAACGCGCCACGGTTTTCCCCTGATTCAGTTTGGGGTCAATAGGCCACAGGCTGGGAAGGTCCACAGGTTGAAAGAGTTGGGTCTAGATGCAGAAAAGGACACCCCAAGGTTGTTTGAGCAGTTTGGTGGATGAAACATGTTGAAACAGCTTGTTCAACCCTGTGGATCAGGTGGGTCGGAGCGTCCAGGAAGTCACACCCCGCAAACCTTCGAGGGCTCTGCTCCAAATACTTTGGTTACCTTCAACGACACATCGCGGCGAGTTCCTGGGAAGTAGCTCCATGTCTTCACTGACCGATCGGGCAACCCATGTTGGAAAATTCCGGTTTTTTGGTTGCCACAGCCATATGGGTCTGTTTTTGTTTTTAGAGTTGACAACCTTTTTCTTTGTGGTAACGGGAAACCGAATGAACCTCATTTTGGGGCTGGGTAGTTTGGTGGCACCTATAAGCCAAAGTCTGAAACTTTGACCCTTCAATCATTGCTACTCTGATGTTTGAGCAAGTCAGGTTGTTCGCCACCTGGGTTCTAATCCATGGGGTATCTCCACTTAGATTTATAGGTGAGTAACCCAGGTTACCAACAACGTAACTTCGCCGGACACCCAAGTAATGAAAAGAAGCCACGGCCGAGAATGGGGATTTTGACTCTTGGGGATGGGTCTACAACTCGATAACTTCTGGAGGTTCCGTTCAATATACGGAGCCTCTAAAAATGGATGGTTTGTTGAGAAACCTGAAAGAAACCACATACAGACCATGCACCCAATGTCCCCAAATTTTCGGGGAAAGACCTTCTGGAACCTTGGGAAAAGGCCCCCATGGGCAAAGAGACACCTGATGGATGTGCCCCAGTGGATTCTACCCGAGATGGTGCGTAGAAAAAGGCGCTTGCTATTTGGCCAGCACTGAACATGGTCAACCTGAAGCGGTCTTTTTCTCTTCTCTAGAACGAGCGGAGCAATGAAAATGTTTGCTGTAAAGCTTTGGATGAGAGCCGACTAAAACGGGGTGCTTGCGGAGGCAAAAAGGGCTCAAGCGAATGAACATGGCATGCGTTCGCTTGCTAGATGGCACGGATGTGATGACGATGGAGGAGTATTGCGTGTGGCGGGACGAGCGCGGAAATGAAGATGGGGACTGTTTGTTCGACGCACTACGACGCCATTTGGCCAAGAGATTCCCAGTTACCGATTGGTATCCCATTTTCCTGCTTTGCTAGGAGTTGAATGCAGATCAACCAACAACAACATTCTGAATGATGTTGTTGTTTTTCCAATGTTTATTGGTAACCATCAAACCAACTCAACAACATGCATGGTAGTTGTTTGTGTGTGTGGGGGGTTTTCCCATGGACACTGGCCAAGCAAGGATTGCGCTTGCGGAATTTCAGGCAGCTCGCATTGGCTAGTGGCATAGGCAAGTTGGGGCCAGAGACTCCGTGGGACAATTCTGAGTGCCTGACGGCTGTTGTACGGCAATATGTTGAAGAAGACACGGGCGAAGCAGAAGACTTGCTGCAAGGGGCGGAAATGGGCGACGCAGAACTTGTGCTAGAGCTGTTAGAGAAGCCTCTTGATCCCAATGCCGCTGACAGAAACAGACAGAGGACACCTTTGCATCATGCTTCTGCAAACGGCCATTTGCAAGTTGTGCAGTGCTTGCTAGATGCCGGTGCTGACACAAAGAAGACTGCCAACCATGGAATCACACCCTTGCATGTTGCTGCAGCGGAGGGCCATCAGGCAGTTGTGCAGTGCTTGCTGGATGCTGGTGTTGACAAAGAGAAGGCAGAACACACTGGTGCCACGCCATTGCTTATTGCTGCAGCAAGGGGCCATCAGGGAGTTGTGCAGTGCTTGCTGGATGCCGGTGCTGACACTGACAAGGCAGACAATGGTGGCCGCACGCCATTGCATCTTGCTGTATTGCATCTTGTTGTGTCCCTGGGCCATGAGGCAGTTGCGCAGTGCTTGTTAGATGCAGGTGCTGACAAAGAGCAGGCAGACAATGAAGGCCGCACACCCTTGCATATTGCTGCGCAGCTGGGAAGTCAGGCAGCTGTGCAGCGCTTGCTGGATGCCGGGGCTGACAAAGAGCAGGCAGACAATGAAGGCCGCACACCCTTGCATGTTGCTGCAGGCAAGGGCCATCAGGCAGTTGCGCAGTGCTTGTTAGATGCCGGTGCTGACAAAGAGAAGGCAGACAACACTGGTTCCACACCATTGCTAATTGCTGCAGCAAACGGCCATCAGGGAGTTGTGCAGTGCTTGCTGGTTGCCGGTGCTGACACTGGCAAGACAGACAATGGCGGCCGCACGCCATTGCATCTTGCTGTTTCCCTGGGCCATGAGGCAGTTGCGCACTGCTTGTTAGATGCAGGTGCTGACAAAGAGAAGGCGACTGACAAGGGCTCTAGACCATTGCATTTTGCTGCGCAGCAGGGCAGTCGGGCAGCTGTGCAGCGCTTGCTGGATGCCGGTGCTGACAAAGAGCAGGCAGACAATGAAGGCCGCACACCCTTGCATGTTGCTGCAGGCCAGGGCCATCAGGGAGTTGTGCAGTGCTTGCTGGATGCACGTGCCAACTGCTAACAGAAGGTGATCAGCATGATCGTGCAGTTTGCCGTGTTGCCGAATGATGATGGTTAATGAGCTGCGCTTTGCTGGCCAAAGAAAAGGGCGGTGCTGACTTCAAGGCGAAACAGATAGAAGTCGTCCGCCACCGGGAATCTAGTGTTGCCATACTTGGATGTTCATCCTATGGCTTCTGGGCTGGGAGGTAGTGTAAAACATGTTTTTTCTTGGTTTAAACAGGATGTTTTAATTGGCTGGCCGGGCCACTCTCACCGGCCCTGTGAAAGATGTGTTTTAATCGGATTGGGAGTTCTGTTTTTGTTCAAGGAATCACAGAAAGAAAGAGAAGAAAGACAGGGAGAGAGAGCACCTGGATCTGGTTCCGGGCCCTGTGTCAGACTTTTTTTCAGACCCTCTTAAAAGAGGTCTCAGGTTTGTTTTTTTTCCACGAGCTTTGCTTTGCTACCTGAGTCTCCATGACCCTTAAGAAATGGGTCAATGGCCCCATTATTTTGGGTAATGAACCATTTTTCAAGGGTCAGGAGACTCCAGGTACCTGTTGCTCTTAAGAAGTTCCGCTCCACTCCCAAAGCATTGCGTCCCATGGCCTCCAGGCTCGTCGCCTTCTCTCCGGCAAAGAGAATCCCGGAGTCTCCTTCTGACCCTTTAAAAGTGGGGTGTCATTACATAGGTCCCCCAGTGCCCTTTTAGCCTTTCTTGGGGGAGGGTTTCCCTACTAAAATAGACTACACCTAGTTACCAAAAGAAAGTGGTCGTGACCTCATTTTCAAAGGGTCATGGAGAGTCTAGGATCATTGATTTCGCAAGTCAATGCTGGAAAATCGGTTGGAACTGCTGAGCTAGGTGCGCTGAACCGAGCCGAAGCCTGGTCAACGTGGCTCGTGGAGAATGAAACAGACGAACTCGCCCACGAAACTCCAAAAAAGGTCGAAATTTGGAAGAAGGTTGTTTTATGAACAACAGTTGTTTTCTCGGGAAAAAACAAAACGGCTTCACAGGTTTGGCAGAATTGTTGAAACTCCGGGAGGTGTCTTCGGGATGGGTGTTCTGTTTCTTGAAGGAATCCCAGAAGCACCCCAAGCTGCGCTCCTCTAGCCCTGCCGTCCATCAATCTCGCGCAAACGCGCCTGTGCCGGCGCCAGCCAAGCACCCGGCCGTCAACCAAGCAACAATGCGCTCGCAGCGTTGCCAGCACAATAGCACCCCAAAGCAGCACCTGAACACACCCAAAACAGCACCTGCCAAACTGCATGCCCTCTAGCGCCCTTGCCGTCGCGCCGTCGCCCTCCGCCTCACGTTGGTCATGGAACTCAGATCCCTATTCCCTTATATAGGATCTGAGTCCCTTAAGCAAACCATGCAGCGCTTTGAAGTGGGGTGCGTGAGGTAAGTGGTCCATGGTTGCCAGTGCTTCCAGGTAAGCCACGCTGTATGTTACACACGATTTTTAGGGTTCAAGCCCTTTGGATGATGAGAATGCTAAGACAAAATGCTGTGGTTATATGAACCCCCCATTGTTTCGATAACGGTTTGAACCCCAGATTGGTGGGTTTGCCTTACCGAAAAAAAAAAGAAAAAAAAAAAAAAAAAAAAAAAAAAAAAAAAAAAAAAAAAAAAAAAAAAAAATTGGCGAATCGCCTGGACCTGTGGTGTGCACGGTTTTTGGACTTAGAGCAAGGCCAAATCCAAGGGAACCCTGGAGTTTTCTGTTTTGGGGTCACCCCATGTTTGGTTCAAAGAAACAAAAATCCAGGTCGCTTCCTATGAACCAATCGAACACAGCTTGGATGTTTCACGGAGCAAGCAGCTTCTAACCAAGCTTATAGTTGGGGTAGCCGGGGTATAGCCATGGTTTAGAATCTACCTGACGTAGTTTGAACCTGGACCAATTTGCAAAAGTCCAACGCAAAATTGCAACCCAAAACTATGGTTGGCGGTTTCCCTTGTTTTAAGGGTAGTTTGAGGTTCCAACATCCAAGTTCCCAATTTGGGGCTCAGGCTTCGGTCGGAGCGACGGTTCTCAGGACGGCTCTGTTGTGGCCTGGGGCGACCCAGATTTCGGAGGGCACCTGGAGCCAGAAAGAGACGCTCGGCTCGATCAATTCCAAAGCCGCGCGGCGCGAGCCCAACCTCAAACTTGGCTCTGGCTCAAAAACGTGGAACCCATGTTTGGGGCCCTCTGGAAACAAAGACCACCTGCAAGTTTTGAGCCACACCAAGCTTGGTGGCTCCCAGCCATCCCCTCAGCCTTTTCGCCTTTTAACCCACTAAAAGTGAAAGAAACTTTTCGCGGGGGACCTGAGGGCAGTCCAGAAACTGCAAAAAAAGAGGGGGAACTCACCAACCATAGTCTTGGGTTGCGATGACACATGTGTCTCAGGGTATTGTGAGGGTGCAGGCAGGTTTGTTTGTTGCGGGGTTATGTTGGCTGATTTGGCTTGATGCTTTGGAGTCGGATTTGGGAATTCGGTGTTACGGTGTTTTTTGGTTTTGGATTTGGTTTGTTTGGATTCCGTTGCTCGGTGTTTGGTTTGGTTTGTTAGCTTGTGGTGTTGTTTCAGGAAACCCTCACTCAGCGGTTTAAATTGGTTGGGATTCCAGATGAAAACTCGGTGCTCGTAGAGCAAGCTGTGCTTTACTCCGAACCCGCACGCCACCAATCCAACCCACCAATCAGAAATTGTTTATCTTTTGGGATCATCCTTGTCTTGGGGTTCCCTTTGAGACAGAACAGGGAACGTAAAGCCCAACTCACAAACACACCCTGGTAAATCGGTCCCTCCCCGTTGAAATGGGCTTGCCTCACAATCAAAAGCAGCCTGTCCTTTTGGCTGTTGTCCTTCAAGGCCCATCCCCCAACAAAAGGTACCGAGCCTCAGCGGCCCAAACAAGACACGGGAGCTGGGCATGAATCCCCGAAGTGCTGTCCGGGATTCCCGAACAAACCATCATACCCAGATCTCGAAGCAGGAATCGATCCCCTGATGCTTCTCAGTTTCCTTGCGGGTTCCCTTAAATACCAACGAAGGGGGTGTTCAACTACCCGCTACACGCAATATCAAAACGGTCATGGGCCCATTTTTTAAGGGTCAGCAGGAGACTCCAGGTATGGTTTTTTCCACTGCTTACCTCACGTGCACCTCCCAAAAACGGAAAACAAATGAAACGCAAAAAAGCAAAAACAAAATGCCAAAAAACACAAACAGGACAAAGGAGAGCAAAAAAGAAGAAGAAAAACACGCGCCTCGCCTCTCGCCCCAAACCGCTCTAAACCGCCTGCGGCTTCTGGCCGCCTCTCCTTCCGAGGCGCGGGCGATTCAGCGCCCGGTGCAGGCCATCCAGGCCACCCGCAGCGGCGCCTTCGCCGCTTTGCAAACCGACGGCGCCGTGGTCTGCTGGGGCGGGCCCCAGGCGGGCGGCGCCTCGCCAGCGAGGCGGTTTTGATGTTTTTTTCCCCCGGCGGCCTGGAGGGTCAAAACCGTTTTGGTTGATCCCATTTGGGGGGTGACTTCACCTGGGGATTGGGATGTTCACTGGGGGTACGTGATTTTGACCCATGGCCATATGGCTGGTCAAAAATAGTGGGTAAGCCCAAAATGGGTTGCCCTTAGGTGGGAAGCATGGAAAACCCGCGGTTTTCTGGCGGTTCAAAACTTTGACCCATACCCATATTGCCCTTGTAAACCAATCATATGGATGGTGCCCTTTTTCCCCAGCTGGTTTTGCTATGGGGTCGATAGGATAGGCTCGACCGGGTTGGTTCGGGGCAGCTTTCAGGGTTTCGGAGGCTTCAAGCGTCCGCGGCATGTCGTTTCCGTGCGGGCCACGGGGGTGTGGGTGGGGGTGTGGGTGGGGGTGTGGGTGGGGGTGTGGGTGGGGGTGTGGGTGGGGGTGTGGGTGGGGGTGTTGGCCTAAAGTAATTGGATTTCGGGGTTTCCAACTTGTTCCCTACTTGCAATATTTGAGGCATCTACTGCAGGTGCCCTTTTTGGAGCGAAACAGGGCGAGTTTGCATGAGGGTCCAGGTGTGTGTGCATTGTTTTTCTTGGGGGGCTACCCTTTTCAGGTTGGTTTCTTTGTGGGAGGGAAACCGCTCATTTGGGCTCCGAAGTGTTTGGTTTAACACACATCCGTTCCAGCGGGAGAGAGAAAGGTTGTTATTTGTTCCTCTAGTGAAGAGACTCTCTCACCTTCAGGGACTCTCTCACTCCCCAAGCCTGGGGTGGTACTTGGATGTCAAGGTGACAAAAGTAAGGGCCAATGGGGTTGTAAGCATCCCAGCTTCGCTTCCGTTCGCAAAAAGAGTGTAGGTACGCTAGGGATCCATTGTTCAACTTTTGGCTTTCATATCGGCTGGAAAGCCCTGGGTTACCTATAAATGGATTCACTGGGTATGGTGAAAGAACTTTTGCGCGCACGGCCATGGTGTCCCTTCTGGATCATGCTTGAACAGGAGTTTCTTGAAGGATTATTAAAAATTGGTGTTTGCTTTCCACTTGCTTCCCTCAGCCATCCCAAAACGGATACCCAGACAGACGGGTTCTGGTTTCAGTTTGGTTCTCATTTACCAGTGCCATCTTTATAGAACACCTATATAGGCAGGGGCCGTTGTATTTCCCAGCACTTGGTAGGGCTTCTGAACTTCTCAACTTGGATTCCAAGCAAACCCAACGCCATTTTGGGGGTCGTGCATGCTGGGCGTTGCTTCGGGCCCATGGGACATACTGTGGATGAACGAAATCCGGCACCACTTTGAAGCCATGGGAAGCCATCCGGCTAAGGTGACAGCAGCCAGGTGCAGCACCAGCTGCACGGCGTGCGGCAGATCGCCGCCTGCGGGGCCGCCTTCGCGGCGATACGCGGCTCGATCCGCCAAGATGACGTGTCGACTTTCCAGGCGAAAGACCCCCCACCTACAGCTAGGTCCCCCAGTAGTGCCCTTTTACCGTTTCTTTTTTTCGGGAGGGTTCCCCTACTAAAATTGACTACAGAGAAAAGGGTACCCTTATTCAATCCTCTCTACTGGAGGACCTAGACAGTGTCCATGACCCGAAATAAAAATGGGCCAATGACCATTTGTTTTTGGGTCATGACCCAATTTCTTAAGGGTCATGTTCCTTTAAGGGTACCCCGGTGGTTTGCTTTTGAGGCCTGTCCTTTTAAGGGACCCCCTTTTAACCTTGGTGCTCATGTGGGAATGAACCCATTCCCGAATAGAGGAAACCCGGAGTCTCCTTCTGACTCCGGGTCATGGGCCCATGTTTATTTCGGGTCATGGAAGGAGACTCCGGGCGGTTCAGCAACGAGAGAAATGCGCCGTTTAAAGGTTCCCTCCTGGGGCCGCAAAACACCGCGTCTTTTTTTCGGTACAAAGGCTTTGCCCCCAAAAGAATGGGGTCATGCGGCCAAAGACGGTTTTTCTTTCGCCTTTTTTCCACATTTTATCGAGCAAATACGGATTTTATGCGGCCAAATACTACGCGCACTTAAGGCAAATGACCGAAAATAGCAACCTTACCGGGAAAAATGGGGCCAAATATGCGAAGAATATGTCGTTTCGGGGCTCTACGCTGCTAAACATGGTCCACCCAAAAAGGGCTCCCTTTTTCGACCATGCAGGTTCCCTGAAAAACCGAGTACCCCTCCTGCACCCTCAAAAGCTTGGGCCTGCGAAACCTACCGGGTGTGCTCCCGGCGGCCTCGAGCAACCCAGTTCAGCTCCGCATACTCGACTGATACTGTGGATGGTTGCGAAATCCATTTCGCACCGCTTTCAAACCAACAAAGTCCACTGTTTGTTGGTAGTTGCAGGGGAATCGAATCATTCCGTTAGGTTTCTGTGGTGCGAAATGGATTTCGTCGATCCACAGTACCTCCATCGGTGATCCTGTGTTTCTGGACCCTCAAAATTCCCTCAACTGGGTCCTCCAGTAGTGCCCTTCTCTCCCCTTTTTTCAGGGAGGGTGCCAACTTATTCCAACCTCTCAAACTACTGGAGGACCTAGTTAAGCATCTGCGGGACCCTGAGGGTTGCCCTTCGCCCCAAGGTCTGGAGCATATGCATGATATCCATGATAGCTATTCCTCCTGTAGCCAGGTGTGTGTGGGTGTGTACCCTTTTTCATCGTTTACAGGGAATGGACATGGTCGCTTTCGTGAGTGCGGGTTTGCCTGCTCCAAATGCATTCAATGGTTTTCAAAGGGCCCAAAAAGGAGGTTCCCACGCGCCCTGAGCACCTGCCCCCCGAAAAAGAAAACACAACAACAGGCCTATGGCCCGAACCGCCCAGCGCTTTGGGCCAAGCCCTGCGGAAAACTGGAGGTCCGAAGGTCTGAAACCGAGCTGGAACCAGTGAATTCCTTCACCTGGCTTGGGAAGGAAAGCCTGCTTGATCATCACCTAGAAGGGTCTTGTTGTCCATGGCCGGCCACTGGGGGTCTGGGCTAATCAGTAGGGTGTCAAGGTAGGCTTGAGGTAACCTTGCACCATTTTGGGGTGGTGCACCACCCATTTTAGTCGGAATTTTAGTGGGGATTGGGATGTTCACTGGGGGTACGGGATTTTGACCCATGGCCACTGAAGATCTTGAGGTACTATCAGAGCCTTTAGAATCAGAGCACGGTGTTGGCGACAGTGTGTCATAACCGGGCAGCATGTTTGCAATTCTTCACATGTCGTTGGTGCGACGGAATCGCCCTTAGACCTGCTGCATGCAAATGGGTTTTCCCCACAAAATTTTACAACAGGGTGAGAGCCTTTGCTCACGGTGTCTGGAGCAACCCAGTTCAGCCCCTCATATTAGACTCATACCTCCATTTGTGCTCCTGTGTTCCTGGACCCTCAAAATACCCTTAAATATGCGTGTATTGCCCCACAAATATGGTTGGTGAATTCCATGTTTCATGAGTAGATTCAGGGTCCAGGTTCCTCTTTTTGTCGGGGTGGGTTGGCCTTTAAGACCAACCAACCCAACAGGGTGAACATAGCAGGCCTAGGGACATTAGAACTTACTAGTGGAGGTCATTGTAGGGTGAGAGGGTCCCTGCGACTGCAGGGTCCCTGTGTTCCCCTTTGGCTAGTTGGACAAACATCAGCTTTTCCCCACCATGAGTTTCTCTTTCTTTTTTTAAGGAATACTTAGCTTGAGGGTGCTTTGAGTATCAAAGAAACATATTCTCAACAACTACAAAATCCAAAACTCACCTTTCATGAGGGGTCCTTCCTGTATAACTCTTTCTTTGGGCCATCCCCTTTCCCTTTTTGTTGGTGGTAAACGCCTTAGGAGTCGTGAAGCGTCCGCAAGTCCCGTGCGCAACGGGCGCAACGCATCCGCGCGTAGAACTCGCCACGAGCCGAGCGTAGACCTCGCGAGCTGCAGGCGGCGACGGGACGGTGATCACCTGGGGTGACCCCGAGTTCGGAGGGGACAGCCGACGGGTCCAGAAGCAGCTCACCCAGGCGATGGTTTTTTTTGGTTTAAGCTTTTTTTGTGGTGTTTTTTTTCTCCATCTCAAGTGGTGCAGGCGGCCATCCACAAAATTCACTGATCTTATTGACCAGGTTCCTTGGTGGCAAGCCCAGCCATCCAGTTCCTGAGATTTTTAGCAACTTTTAGTGTTTAGTTGTTGGATCTCCGTTTCACCCACTAAAAGTTGTTCACTTTTAGTGGGGGATCTGAGGACAGCCCAGTTTTTGTTTTTACAGCGATTTTTGTGTGGCGGTCCAGCTGGCATGAAAAGCCGTTGACCCCAGATGTTCGATCTTTCTTGACATGAAAAGTAGTGGACCCCATATTTGTCCAACAAACCAGGTTTTTATGAATCGGGGTGGTTTGGGCCCGTCCAAAAGTGGCTCCTTTAAAAATGGTTGGTCATTACCCAAAATTAAGATTCGGGTCATTCACCCCTTTTTCTAGGGGTCATGGAGACTCCAGGTGGATCCAGCAAGCCACCCCCCACGCTGGGAATGCATCACCTGGTTCCAACCCCTCCCCGTCAGCCCGGCAGACGCAGGTGGCGCAGATCTCGGCCACGGAGCACGGCTTCGCCGCGGTGCGCCAGGCGCAAGCCAAGCCGAGCCCGCCGACTTCCATTTGTCCGATTAACCTCATGGCCTGAATGCTTGACAAGGTACATGTGTTTAAAAATGCCTCTGCTTCCATTTGAGTAAGAATACATGTTTTATTTTCCCCTGTTGGTTTCAAAGGGAATTTATCACTACTGGAAATATGTTTATATTTTTTTCCAGGGGACTTGAGCAAATGGAGGCCGACATGCAACCGCGACACCCCAGCAATATGGTTGACAAACTGTCAGACCGCTTTGGGGTCCCCAAAAGCCAGGCTTTCGCCGATCCATGTGTTGAAATCACAAGGGCAGCCCAGATTGTGGGGAAAAACTGAGTGAGCTGTTAGTAACATCCGGAAATTCGCACGTTTGGCTCCCCGGCTCCCTTACTTGAACTAGTTTGACATGGGCTCAAAGTTTAGGAGGTAGGGTGACGCAGGTTTTGGTGTTTGTTTCCATTTACCCAGGGGCCGTTTTGGGTACATGTTTTTGAGCCACAGCCACATGTATAGGTTAGGTGGATTCCCTGAACATATTGCAAACAAGGCAAGCACCTGCACCCTCAAACTACCCTGAAGAAGGGATTGCACCCCAGAATTTTGCGGTTAGTCAATAGTAATAGACGCTCTAGGGTTCCGAGCGCCCCCTTTAAAAGAATGGCCAGAATTTGGATGGTGATCATCCTGACCGGTAAACAATAGTGGTTATAAGAACCCAACCATTGTTTTAATGCTGGTAACGGAACGCCAGGGGACGGTTTATGTTTTCCCGGCGACTTCTTTCGACCCCATTTGGCAAGAGTATTACCAGCCACTTCTGGGTTGGGGGGCTCATGAGCCTGGTCTAGTAGTGGCGCATGCACTCTGCTTTTTCGCCTTTCGACCATCAAGTCAAGGAGCACTTCCCCCGGGCTTCGAAGGGCTTTTTGTGTTTGTTGTGAGTGTTTTCCGTGAAAGGCATGGTTTGTTTTTTGCTAGGCGCATGTTCGTCCAAGCTCAGCCGGTATCATTGAACAATTCTAGTACCGTTTCACGGTGATTTTACGCTATTTTGGCGTAGACAACAGATATGTTCATGCCAAAACTGTCTTTAGTCAAGACATGTTGGGGTTGAACTGGCTTTGTAGAATCTAGCGGTGGCAACAGTGTAACAGCATGAGTCATGCATCAAATAATGTTGACGCAAAGCACAGGCTAATGCTGCACAACACAGGCGAGGTGCAAGGAAGCAAGAGCACAAAACATCAGGCGTGGACCGCCAGGGCTTCCCCTTTCCAATTCCCTTTCGCCGCTGCTGGTTTTTGCACCCAACCCCTCAAAAGACCGCGATGTGTGTTGCTTTGCTGAATACGATCAGGGTTAACTAAGCCATCAAGTTGTTGCCACGAGGTCCCACGCTTGAGTGTGTTGTTGCGATTTCCCACTTCATGGAGTATTTGCTGGAAGGACTTTGCGTGGATGGACGAGTTTGGGTTCCGGATTCGCTTTCTTATTGGTCATTGGTTGTCTACGCAAGGCTCATTTTCGACCCCTGAGTCCATCAGCGTGACACCCTCATCTTTTGTTAACCCGAGCCAAATGGTGGCTGAAATGGGGTGGCCATCCAAGTGAAGCAAAGGGGCTAAATCTTACTACACCCCCGCAGGTTAAAATGGACCCACCAAATGGACCCACCAAAGAGCATCGTTCCTAGAGGCGACTCCTCTTGAGAACTCAGTTTCTTGGGTTCCGGTGAATTTGCAGAGGAGTAATCGTTTGCCCCCAGAATCATGACCAAATCTTGTCTTAACTCGTTGGTTTATGGTTGGCTTTGTGTTTTTTATTTCCCACAGGATTGAGAGCAATTTTACTTAGCGGTCCTTTTGAGACGAGATGCAACATAACTGGACCCTCGAAATACCCTTAACGGTTGGGTGCATTGCCCTGAAACTATGAGGTGAATTCCCTTTTTTATTGGTACCAGGTTTGGTCCATATTTGGTCAAAGTTCCACAAGCCTAGTTGTTTATTCCCAGATCCTTTGGGCAAGTGAGTCTACCTAGACCCTCAAACTACCTGGATCGCCAGTGGCGATCGCTTTTTTCCATGCACTCAAAACCCCAAAAACCAGCAACAGTGGCTGAAACAAGCAGCAACTTGGCTATCTAGGCAAATTCTCCAAGGTTGTAGGGTCAATACCCCAACAACGACGTAACAGGACACGTTTCCCAAGGTTTGAGAACCAATACTTGTGGTACGTAAACAAAAGACGCAACTTGAAAAACCAGCTTCCCCACAATAAGTGGTACCTGGACTCTCCATGACTCTTTAAAAATGGGATCATGACCAACCATTATTTCGAGTGACCAACCATTTTTCAGGGGTCAGAAGGAGACTCTACCTGGAGTCTCCGTGACCCTTAAAACATGGTTGGTCATTACCCGAAAAGATAATGGTTGGTCATTGACCCTTTTTTTTTCAGGGTCAGAAGGAGACTCCAGGTAGGTATGATGACCCCATTATTTCAAGTAATGACCAACCATTGTTCAGGGGTCAGAGGGAGACTCTAGGTATGATGGTCACGGGTCCAAGTCATGTTTTGGGGCCGAAAAAGAAAGTCCCACGAGGGTCTGACAGGATGGCCGTGTGGTGACCTGGGGCTTCAGCGCCTTCTTCGGCAGAGACTTGGCAACGGCTCCCACGGCTCGCTCGGGGCTCCACGGGGCTCGGGGCTCGGCTAAGGCTCGGGGCCGGATGTGGGGCGCCGGGGCAACCAAAACTTGGAACGGTGGATTCCTGGCCCAGTCTTGAAAAAGCATGGTTCTTTTCAACTGCCCAGACGCTCACGATTCGATTTTGGGGCGTCGGGGTGTCGCGGGGCGTCGCGGGGCGTCAAATGAATTATTCGGGGCGCCACACTGAGATTCCACTTTGCCATGCTTACTTTTCTCAGTGGCAGGAGGGTGTGTGCAAAACACATCCCGGCCGCACCCCATTACACACCTGCACATTGCATCAGGGGTCATTGTTAATGTTGTTCGGCATCACCAGGATGCCGAGGGTAGCCTCCCAGCATGTTGCTTTTGCCAAGCCCTGCCGCGCACGATGGCACGCAGCACGGCCCGGGCATAGAATCTGCAATTGAGCTGGTACTTCCATGCTTTAACTGCTGAAGACACTCCTGCGTCCTTTACATAGCATTTGCGGGCTTCATCAAAAAGCTGGGTCAGTTTTTGATGGTTCGCGTTTCCAAATACACTGGAGTATGCATTTCATTCTTCTTACTTTCCCGCAGCCACAATTTTTGGTGCAAGGAAATTGCTAAAAAAAGGCAAAGCCAACCAGCCCAAGAGCTAAACGCCGTTGTCAAGCGCAAGCCACCCAAGCACGCGCAACACGACGCAGGGTCATGACACTGGTGAAAGAGATGACTGCATCTTGGTCGGCCAAACCGGCCGCCTCGCAGCTTGCTAACGCCTTGCTAGCTTCTGCGTGCAACCTCCGCGCCTTTCTCGAAAAACGCATTACGTCAACCTACCGCCCTACTGCGTGAACAAAAGGGCGCCAGTTGCAGATGGCTCTTTGCGAGAACTGTGACGGGCCAGGCTCAGACACTCAGGGGCTCGCTTTCCAGCTCAGGGCTGGGGAAACGGAAGAGAGGCCTCAAGCAAGGAAGCAGACATGAGAATTTGCGTGCTCACAAACATTTCGAAACATGAGCCGTCAAGCGCTTCTGCTTCTTTCTCGCAGCAGGCATCACGATGGTTTCGAAAAGGTTCCGAGCAAGGCGCTTACGCTTGGGAAGATTCCAAGCGAGACCTCAAGAGTAAAGCCGACGTTAGGCGCCCGCTTGAATCTCGAGTGCGTTTCGATCAGGAAATGCAGTTGCAGCCGTCAATGACAGATAGGTACGTGTCGCCCTTTCAAGTCCGCTGAATTCGACGTCCCACATGCTTTGTCTCTGTGACATGTGGTTGCCTTTTTTACAACTGGCAAGAGGTGTGCAAACGAAATTTATTGTGGCATGGCGAAATCGGCGCCCTTTCCGGCCTGTACTCCCGAAAAAAACAAAAGCTGAACCGATTGCAGTGTAAATTGTCAGCTTGAGCAAATGCAGCCCACGCACGATGTGTTCACTGTACTGCCCTTTGTTTCAAAGGGTTTCCCAGTGTGCCCATATCTATCAACATGCGTGATGGCCCAACCTGTAAGTTGCAATTTCCGTTGGAAGAGCGCCTGTAAACATCGAGGGGGTCCGGCATGTTGAAGGTGAGAACCCAGGCTCCAAAACCAAAACAAACCTGAAGCAATCGATGTCCCAATATTGGTTAAAGGAATCCGACGCCCAATCCGACAGAATCCGACGCTCGGGGCGTCAAATCTCTTAGTTTCGACACCCCCTTGACGTTCAATCCGACGGAAACCGACGGAATCCGACGGAATCCGACGCTCGGGGCGTCAAATCTCTTAGTTTCGACACCCCTTGACGTTCAATCCGACGGAAACCGACGGAAACCGACGGAATCCGACGCTCGGGGCGTCAAATCTCAGAGTTTCGGCACCCCCTTTCACGCTCAATCCGACGGAATTGGAATCCGGTGCTCGGGTTGCGAACAAGAAATGGCTCAAAGTGGCTGCGCCAGCTTGATTTCGCGAACCTGTCACTGCTTTGCAGAAAGCTGCATAGCCTCAAGTTGCAGGTCCAAGGGCTCCACTTAGGGTAAGCCAGAAAAGCATTATTCGTCTTTAGAGCTGCCAATGTCAACCATGGGACTTGCCAGCATCAGCCGCAAGATGATTCACCGTGTGCCGACAGCCTCCAGAGCCCGTAAATGCATCGTGCCTGCCGTTTTTGCTGTGGTACAAATCCTGCACGGTGTGGTTTTTGTTCCCCAAAGTATTTATTCTCTTGTTTGGAAACCCTTCGAAACCCACAAGAGTTTATTCATGTTCACACCTGCTTTGCAGAAGCTCTCTCCAGTTGTCAAAGCAACCATACGTCATAATTACTCAAGCAAATATGGACGAATTCGGCAACGACATTGCCCACAAAGGCGGGGAATTCCATTCCATGGCTGCAACTGTCATTGACGGCTACAACTGCGTTTCCTGATCGAAACGCACTCGAGATTCAAGTGGGCGCCTAACGCCGGCTTTACTCTTGAGGTCTCGCTTGGACTCTTCCCAAGCGTAAGCGCCTTGCTCGGAACCTTTTCGAAACCATGGTGATGCCTGCTGCGAGAAAGAAGCAGAAGCGCTTGACGGCTCATGTTTCGAAATGTTTGTGAGCACGCAAATTCTCATGTCTGCTTCCTTGCTTGAGGCCTCTGAGCTGGAAAGCGAGCCCCTGAGTGTCTGAGCCTGGCCCGTCACAGTTCTCGCAAAGAGCCATCTGCAACTGGCGCCCTTTTGTTCACGCGGTAGGTGCAGTGGTTGCATCCAAATGCCAGCAAAGCGGTTGCAAGCTGCGAGTTTGGCCGACCAGAATGCGCTTATAGTGTCCTTGCCATGTGGCGTTTTGAACGAGCTTGGGTGGTTTGCGCTTGATAACGCCGAGCAGCCATTGGGCTGGTTCGCGTTGTCTTTGTCTAGCAATTGTCTTGCACCAAAAATCGCGGCTGCGGGAAAGTGAGAAGAATGGAATGCATACTCCAATGCATTTGGAAACGCGAACCACCAAACACTGACCCAGCTTTTTGATCCAATGCTATGTCAATGACGCAGGCGGGTCTTCAGCAGTTAGCGCATGGGAGCACCAGCAAAATTGCAGATTCGGCCGTGCTGCGTGCAAGGATTTATCGTCATTGCAGGTTGCAGTGCGCAAAGCAGAAGCCTTGAGTCTCCGGGGCGTGCTAGCGACACCCCCCAAAAAATCAGCGAGGACCCCTGACACCCCACAATTTCGTATGCAAGTCACGGGGTGTGCAATGCGCAGGGCCGGGGTGTGCATTGCACACCCCCTCGAGCATCTGGGTGGTCGTTTTTGTTTTTTTGCTTTTGGGGGCTTTCAGGGGGCTTTTGGAAGTTCGATGTGCCACGTGCTCAAAACCCGGGTAAGTGAAGGTTAGTAAGGGACGATCCCCTTGCCATAAATAGCTGCGGATATCCGCCTTCTTAGTTCTTAACATGGTTCTGGGTCGACGGTGACCCAGATGAGTCTCGGCTGCCCTAGGGTCCCAAGACCCAATTTCTAGGTCCAGCTAGGTGCCAACTCTTTCCGTTCCTTTGGTTGGGAGGGTTCTCCTACTCAAATAGACTACAGAAAAGTTGGTACCCTTATTCTAGCAATCTGATTCTAACCTCTCAAATCTGGCTCTAACCTAGCTATTGTTTGTGGTCCTTTCAAAGGTCAAGGTCTTCGGATCCTAGGGCTGGGGATCCTTGGGGCAGCAAATCGATCGAAACTCGCGGAGACCTAACCAAACCCTAAAACATGGACACCTGCGGATGGCCCTAGTGCAAGGGAACAAGTTGCAAACAAGTTCCCAAGTTCCCTTGGTGTCTGGTTGGTTTGGTTGGTTTGCTTGGTGTCTGGTTGGTTGCAAACAATCCAAGTTCCCTTGGTGTCTGGTTGGTTTGCTTGGGCAAGTTTTAGGGCATCCACCATACCTGGACCCTCAGAAGACCCAGAAAAATGGCGCGAGTTGCCCCAAAATGGCATGACATATCTTTCTTTAATAGGTAGTTTCAGGGTCCAGGCACGACAACATTTGAATTACGGAGACCCATTTGTTGTTCGCTCCCTTTGAAAAAGTATGCCTGCAAAAATGAGTTAAACAAAAACACCTCGCGCGTGGCTGCTGGATGCGGATGCTTACAGGACCACCGAACGCAAGTGCTTGACACCCTGCCGACGACCGAGTTCCGATGTCCCCCACAGTCTCCATGAAGGTTCGCACCCCAATTGCTACCTGAAGCCGAGTGCGGCAAGAGTAAAGTTGCTTGTCCGTCTTGGCTTTTGTCCATGTTCTTGGGCTTGCTGCTGCCTTTGGTGGCTACCTGAATCCTCAAACAACCCAGAAAAAGGGAATTCACCCCATTTTGGGGGGCCAGAACCCATGTTTCAGATGAATTTGAAGGGTTCACATATATAATAGGAACTTGCGTGTCTGGGCAAAACGTAGGCCGGTGAACTTTGGTGTCCTTACAGATGCCATTTGTCCCATTGGCGGACAGGACGGTTTTCGGTGAGAATTGCCGGGGGTGAACGTTTACTTTCGGAAACCGGGTTTCCGGGTTGCTTAGCGGGCTGGTTACAAGCTCGAAAAGGACAACCAACAATTGTTGGCCAATGTTGAGAAACCTCCGAACGGGACTCCAAGTGAAAAACAAATCAGGTCATCTTCCATGAAGCTGGGTTTACGGTCGCTATTGCTCTGTTGTTTGGTTCTTCCAAAAGGTCAACTCTCAGGAAACCCTTAGTTTGTGGGTTGGATTTGTGGTTTGGGTTTGACCCCCTAATTCTGGTAGAGGGTAAATGGGACACCGGCCCTTAACCGCCAAACCACCAATCCAAGCCAGCAAATAGAGGCAGGCAAAAACTCTTCCAGTGTCCACTGTCCAGGTTTCCAGTTACCATCCAAAGAGAACTCATGCAATTAGCTGTCATTTTTGCGGTAAACCCACCCTAGGGTCTCAAGACCCT
This sequence comes from Effrenium voratum, assembly GCA_963377175.1. Classification (NCBI taxonomy): domain Eukaryota; class Dinophyceae; order Suessiales; family Symbiodiniaceae; genus Effrenium; species Effrenium voratum. The sequence continues at coordinate 685,880 of CAUJNA010002002.1, forward strand.
GTTATTTGGGGACTGTCGGGGTCAAAGGCCCTCATGTGTAAGGTCTTGGGATCCTGAACCCATTCAATCAGAAAAAAAAAAGAAAGAAACCACGCCAGAGTGAGGGGCCAATCCCGGAGCCACTCCCGGGCCAATCCGGGAGGCTTTGGGCATTGGACCAAAAATGGGCGGGGGGGCTGTGGGGCCGTACTTAATACTCCACGTTGGAAAGAGCGCGCGCCCAACAAGCAGAAGCGGCGTTTTTTTGGGGTGCAAGGAGAGGCTTGGCTGGGGGTTTTCCGAGATTCCAGCTCTGCAGGGTCCAAGACTGATTTGAGGTCTTGGAAAGGGTCAAAGGCGCTTTCATATTTTTCCAAGGGTCCAAGGGGCTCCTAAGTGTCTAGGTCTCCCAGTAGTGCCCTTTTACCGTTTCTTTTTTGGGGGAGGGCAAGGTTGGTACCCTTATTCAATCCTCTCAAACCTGGAGGACCTAGGTGTACATGTATTGATGTTTTCGTCGTTCGCCTCACGCGGAATTCCTTTGACCCGAGGAGACTTGAGCCGGATCTTGCCGCGCCTTAGGACTGCCATTCGCATGGGGGGTTTGGATGGATGGAGCTTTTTTGGGGGTACTTTTAGGTACCTGGAGCCTCAGACTACCCTAAAAAACATGGAGTTGGCCGCAAGATGAGAGTGTGGGTAGTTTGAGGGTCCAGGTGTTCTCTTTGTCATGGCTCTCCGACCGTTTTGATATCTTGTCCCAATAAAGGCTCTTGGCCCAACCAATGGAGGTCCCTAAGATCTGCTTGAACGGGTCCTTTCTGATGCTTAGGGTTCTTTTCCTTGGCTTAGTATGACTCATGGGTAAACTTGCCAGGTCCCAGAGCAGCGACGAAGTGATGCCTTTCTTTCGTGATTCTTTTGAGGGTCCCTTTAATGCAACAAACGCAGGCCTTTCTCTCATGGGTGTCGTCCCCCAGCTCACTCGGCAAAACGAGGTCACGTTCTTTCGGTCCTTTTTCACTGGGTCCAAACAGCCAATCACGATGCAGCAAAAACAACCAGCATGCAGCTACCAATCGCCCCCAAAAAACACCTGTTTCTCCCCTGTCCGAAAAGCAGCGGTGGTTGGAAACGCGCCATTTGGTTCGAACAAACCCCGTGCAAAAAAACCACACCCGCTCGGGCCCGCTCGTTGGTTTTTT
>CAUJNA010002002.1:692063-737358 GCA_963377175.1 Effrenium voratum
AAAAACGAAAACGCCACTGGCGACCCAGGCAGTTGCATTTGAAGCTTCGCAAAATGCTTCTCCCATCAGTGACACGGAACGTGGCCGGAGGGTCCTGGAAGACGATGTTCCTCTGCAGGACCCTTTGGTGTGTTCCAGCTCAGTGGACGGAGGGCCATTTATTGTCTTTGGATGGGCAAAGTGTAAAGTACTTCTCTTGACTGCTATTGGGTTGGATCTTTGGGACTTTAACTTTTTGGGAGTTCAAGGGGGGCTTCCACTAAGCCCACAAAAAGTTAAGCTTTTTGCAGAGGGGTCTTCAGAAACCAAGTTCTGAACCAGGAATTGCGCATATGACGTTTGGTTGGGGCAAAAGGCTGAGCTAGAAAAGTCAAGGGCTAAGCAAATCCACATCCCAAACCCTTTTGCCTAGGCCATCTTAGTTAGTAGGGTACTAAGCAAGTGGTCAGTGCCTATGGCTATGAGCCGCTTAGAGAAATCTATGGTCAGTGGGTTAAGGAGACTTGAACTGGTACGCCAAAAAACATGGCGACCCTGGATCAAGAAGCCTCGTGGATGCATCGGTGGGCTTTCTTCAGCCGAGAGGGATTCCATCATAAATTGGAAAATATCCCCCTCAATCAGTCAAATAGGAGTTGATGAGTCCTGGGCCCTTTCCGCACACTGCCCGACCCCGACTCTCAGGAAGAGGACATCAACCGGCTTCCAGATGGGAGGCACCTCGTCCGCAGTTCGGAGCGGCAGTGACACCCCTTGCAAATGGGTATGGGTTTAAGTAGGGGGATCCTCCAAATGTTTTTTTGTTCCCCCTGTTTCGTCGCCCAGCCAGGGTGAAAAGGGCGCCCTGAAAAAAAACACATACCTAACGTTTTTGTTTGGAGGGTCCCAAATCAAAACGGAGTTCAATCTCAACAAGGGTTCCCATTCTTTTGCCGCACGATGCAGTGGGCCACTGGGACACGATTGCTCGTGTGCCGGTCTTGGAGCAGCTCGCTTTAGAGTTGTTTTTTCTAGGTGGCCCAGGTAGGTGCCCTTCTCTCCCCTTTTTGGGGGGAGGGTTCCCCTACTCAAATAGACTACAGAAAAAAATCGGGACCCTTATTCTAACCTCTCTACTGGAGGACCTAGTTTTGTTTTACTGGCTCCAAACGAGGACAACTCCCCGCAGGAGAAAAAGCAACACCTCTACCGGCTCCAAAAAGCAAAAGTAGCTGTGGGTCTGGAGTTTTCTTTTGTGGGTTATCCCTCTTTTGCCCTGTTGGCTTTTGCTTCGGGCCTTCCTTGAAGAAACTGCCTGGACCCTCAAAATACCAACTCAAACTGGGGTTATAAGTTATAGTATTATTCCAACCCAAAACTGCGGGTTGTGAATTCCAATTCTTGTTGGTAGTTTGTCCGAAGAATTCACCAACCTTCTTTTTGGGTTGCAACTCAGCCCGTGTTTCAGGGTCTCAAGCGAGAGGCCAAGCCCGCAACCCTCTGGACGGTTTCCCGACCCAATGGACCCCTAAGATACAATTTTCCGCCGGGGGCCCTTGAAATGGGGTTGGTTCCATGCCGGGAAGACCGGTCGAGGATTGAAATGGCAAGGGGTCTGCAATCAATGGCCGTCTTTTTGCCAAGTTGCGATCGCTTTTTTCAGTCACTGTTGCCATCGGTTTTTGGGGTAAAGTAGATGGAAAAAAACGGCAACTGGCTAACCAGGAAGGTCTTTTTGCCAAGTTTCGTGGAATGATCGACTCCTTCGAAGTGAAGGATTGCTCTTTGAGGGGGTCGCGTTTTTTTTCTCTCGCAAGAGGTGGCAAAAAGACCCCCCTGTTTGCAATGCAATATTTTTCCGTGGAGAGTATGGGGAAAGGACTATATTACACTTGCTCACCCGCCAGAAAATGGGAGGATCCCGGAAAAAGGGACGCGGCAACGTGAGTTCGCAAGGGAGAAAGGGTCATTCTCTGACAGGAGAGAAAGCCACCTGATTGGGGACCAATTGTGATTTTAGGTGCGTTTGGACCCTCAACCCAAAATGACGGTGAGGGAAATCCCGTCTTAAAGGGTAGTTTGAGGGTTCAGGTACATGGACTACTTAAAAGTGGAAGTGTCCAAACGGTTTGTTTTTCAGGGCACCCCTTTTTGTGGTTTTAAAGGAACACCAAAAAGGAACACCGAAGCCATTTTGCGGGGTCCAAATCCTTTAAGAAAACACCTGAACCCCCAAACTGCCCATACAAAAAGGGAATCAATTCCTAATTTTGCTCAATGACCTATTTTTTCCTAGGTTTGTTTGGGGAACCCGTTTTCAAGTTGGTCTTTTGAGGGTGTGCGCCTTCAGACCCATGCACAAAAAAAATCGCTCACCCCGGACCCCGGTGGCATTTTTGGTGGGCGGCTCTCTTTACCTTCGACCAGGGCTGCGGGAAATGGAATCCACTTCTGATACAGAGCCGAACCCCAAAGACTGCCCCCATATAAAGTTGGGCTAGTGGGGACAAACCCCGACATCTCACAAGAAATAACCCCACCCTAAGCATCATGGGCCCTCAAAACGGCCTTTTTTGAGGTCCCAAACCTTGCAATGGAGACCCTGGAGGGCGCAATGATGGTTAGGGCACAAAGACACTAACCTTCATATAAAGAGGGGGTTCCCTAAAGTATCGCCTAGGTCCCCCAGTAGTGCCCTTCTCTCCCCTGTTTTGGGGGAGGGTTCCCCTACTAAAATAGACGTCCTGAAAAAAAGTTGGTACCCTTATTCTAAGCTCTCAAATCTGGAGGACCTAGCCTAAAGTATGGCACTGATCGGTTCAACCCCCGAGTGATTTCAACCTAGAGTCTCCTTCTGATCCTTTAAAATTTGGTCAATGACCAACCATTATTGTGGGCAGTCTGACCAACCATTTTTCAAGGGTCAGAAGGAGACTCCAGGGATAAGCCCCCAGTGATGTCAACCAAAGAACCCGATTCCGCCTACGCTTCGACTCGATTCCGCCCTCGACCCTTTGGGCTGGTTCGAGGAAGGTGCAGCAGGTCCAGGCCAGCTCCAGCGCCTTCTGCGCGGTGCTGGACTCGGGGACGGTGGCCTGCTGGGGGGATCCCAAGCGCGGGGGGGACTGCTCGGAGGTGCTGGAGGAGAGGGGAGCCGGGGAGCCGGGGATCGGAGCTTTGGATCGACCCGGTGCGAGGTTTGGAGGGGAGGTGAGTGAAAATTGGACTGAAATTGGGGTAGGACCCCTGGAATTCATTCCCTTAAACTAAAAACATCGGCAACCATATATTTGGGTTGCAAACCCATTCTTTGAGTTGGTACTTTGAGGGTCCCTTGGTTGTATCAGGCTGAATCTCGCCAACCCGACAGATCAGCTGGAGCACCCCGATGGCCAATCAGCGCGAGGAAAGTTGTCTTTGGTCCTGGCTGGTTGTTGGGTTCTGAAGGGTTCGAGTTCCGTACGGAAGGCCTGTGCCCTGCGAGTTTGCCAGCTCTCGGCAGGAAATGGCTTGCCTATGAGATCCTGGAGTCCAGGATGGGCGCCAGGCGGCCAAGCGCGCGCACAGATCCATTCAGGCCGAAGGCCGAAGGAAAGCGGGCACGCCCTCGGCGAGAGGCGGCTGGGGAACCCAGCGCTCAAAGTGCTCCCCAGTGCTTCCAAGCAAGCCACTGGCAGGGAAACCATTCATGGTAAGACATAGAAGTACCTAGAGTCTCCATGACCCTTACAAAATGGGGTCCTTTCCCAAAATTAAGGGGTCATGACCCCCTTTTTCCAGGGGTCATGGAGACTCCAGGTAGGGATTTCTGGTTACTTACTGTGGTAGCTGGAAAGACTGGGCTTACTTTTCTGGTCTCTCCATCAAATCTGATACTTTGGTGGACAAAATCTGGCGCAGAGTCTGAATGAGTTGTGTTGCTGTTTTCGTGCACCCCAGATGTGGGCCAAGCTGCTTCTCATTGTGGGAGCTATGGATTTGGAGCCGCCTGGAGTCTCCAAGACCCTTTGAACATGGGGTGATTAGCCAAAATTCAGGGGGCATGACCCCTTTTTCTAGGGGTCATAGAGACTCCAGGCACTTTGATGATTCCAAGAGAATCTTGTCAAAGCGAGAAAGTAGTCGCGGGGATGACTCCTTTTTTCCTCAACCATTGGAATGCTCCACAGCAGGGCAGTCCCCATCTAGACTAATGTGAGCTTTTCTCGGCCCAATCGGGACCATACGGGTCAAGAAAACCTCCAAAAATGGATAATGTCCCTTCTCGGGGATCCGGTTTGATCCGAACTCAACAACACAGTGCTGTCAGTTCGCACTTTCGGGAACCAGGGGAAAGCATCATGTAGAGCATAGAGGGAAAGATCCCTGGTTGCCTAGCCCTGTGCTTCCAGTTCCCACTATTCTAGGTAACCAGGGATCCTTCCCTCTACGTGTTAGATGATGATTTCCCCTGCTTGCCTATAGTGGTAACTGGAAGCACTGGGTAAGTATACCTGCTACGCGTAAGCTACCAACAAGTTGGGTGCCAGCTACTCAAAAACCGGGTCTTCGCTTGAAGAAACTGGTTTTGCGTCTTGAAACCCGTGCAACAACTGTGCGAGACTCGTACACAATTGCTGTAGAAAACCCAAATCTCCAGTGTGCTTTTTGAACACCCGGTTTTTGCCTCTGCCATTTGTGTCTTTTTGCGGACCCTCTTGTTTCTGTGCTTTTGGAGTAGCCGGTAGTGGTACCTGCAAACCACTGGACACAGATGTACATCCGAAAGCGGAAGCTTCTTAGAGCTGCGCCAGGCAGCAAATTTTTGTTCCCGTGGAGCAATTGCCCAGCTGGATTGAGTCTAGAATTGTCCTAGGGGTACCTTCCATTTCCATTCTTAACCCAGGGATCCGTTCCAGACAACCTCCAGAAACCCCGGAGAACGGAAGAATGATTGAAAAGAATGGACAGGGAATCAACGAATCAACCTCTGGAATTGTTGGGAAGCATTGATGTACTTTTGGATTTCCAATACAGCGCACATGGCTCACGGCTGATGCTTGGGGCCTCTTTGAAGCTATCAGCTCTGACTCTCTCATTCTGCTTAGCCAATTGGGGGTCTTGCGACTTTCCAGTGCTTCCAGGCAAGCCCTTCGGGATATGTCTATGTTTTACCATGGATGGTTTCCCATCTTGACTGCTACTGGGTTGGATCTTTAGACTTTAACTTTTTGATTCAAATAGAGGTGTTTTCCACTAACCCCCAAAAAGCTGAACTTTTTGCAGGGGGGTCAACAGCAACCAAGCTATGTTTGACCATGGATGATTTCCCCTACCTATAGTGCCGAACCGCCTGGCAGAAAGTAGCCGCTCACCTGAGGTACCTGATTACATGAGAGTTTCCAAACTGAAAGGGGTCCAATCTTCGGATGTGGCCTTTGATTCACTCGAGTTCGTGAACCTCAAGCTTTTGGGACAAGCATCCTGCATAGCCAAGTTGCGATCGCTTTTTTCAGTCACTGTTGCGATCGGTTTTTGGGGTAAAGTGCATGGACAAAAAGCGATCGCAACTGGCGATCCAGGATGTTGGTGGCAGACTTTTTGTGGGTCTCGAAGTGAGTAGACGCCCCTCGGCCTTGCCTCCGAAGGCCAAACAAATCCGGGAGAATGAGAGGGCGCGAGCGGTTCTTTGGTCTAAGGGTGCTCCGGAGCCGCGAACCGATTCGGAGTTCCACGGCCACGATTTCCACTTTTGGTTGCCCTCACCCTAAGGGTATGCAGAACTCCGTGCCGTGCCCGTACCACACCCCGAGTCGCTGAAACGGGGTGTCAAAATTGGACATATTTTGAGGCCCCAGGTTCCATTTAGGGCAAAATGCCTTTTTTATCCCCATGGCCTCGGTATGGAATGGGTTGTTTTTTGGGGGTCCAGACCTGCGATTGGGTCTCATCCTCTCACCTTGTACTCACCTGACAAACACTGTGGATGGACGAAATCCCACCACCTAGCAAACCCTGGAAGTATGATTCCCCTTTAAATACCAACAAACAATGGTTTCCCATGGTTTCAAAGTTCTTCAAGGAATCCCAGAAGCACCCCAAGCTGCGCTCCTCTAGCCCTGCCGTCCATTCATCTCGCACAAACGCGCCTGTGCCGGCGCCAGCCAAGCACCCGGCCGTCAACCCATCATTTGGTTATGATATCTTCAGAGTGGCAACAACCACAAAAGAAGTTTGGCGGGCGTAAATGTCCACCAAAGGGTCCTGAACTGAAATTTAGGCCCGGGACCCTCGAACTACCCTTTAAAAATATGCTAATGCCCCACAATTTTGGTGTATATTCCAATGTTTATGGGTAGTTTTTGAGGGTCCAGGGCCAGTAGGTCCCCCAGTAGTGTCCTTTTACCAACTTTGTTGGGGGAGGGTTCCCCTACTAAAATAGACAGCAACAAGTTGGTACCCTTATTCTAACCTCTCAATTCTGGAGGACCTAGGCCATTTATTCAGACGAACCTTCTTTGGAGGATTGCCAGAGTTCGGATACCCCATCCGCCGTTTCGGCGTTGGACCTCGGGGCACCCGCCGTGGTCATTTGAGGCAACCCGGCGACCGAATTCAAAGCCCAGGCCTTCCTCGAAAAACCCACTCCCTGCGGGCCTATTGGGCCGCGAGCCGGCACAACAAACAACAAAGGACACCATTTGGTTTTAATATTATGCAGAACGGTCCATCAACAAAACCCTCCGCTGGAAGTTCTCAAGCCGACTTCCAACATCTGAAAGGTTCCATGTTGATTTGCGACTTGATGTTTGGACATTTGAGGAGACATTTGAGGATGGCACCTAGCACTGATGGCACCTAGCACTGCGAATTCCTTTGTCTAGTGAATTTAAAAGTTTCTCGGCCGTGCGGCCTGACTTCTCTCCGCTCCCATTGGGATCTGACTGGATGGGCTCGATGGATTTTTTCCCGTGAAGCCTGCTCTGGCACGGTCAGAAGCTCGCAAGGGGGAGAGAACCATGTGGTCATGCACAAACGCCCCTAGCAAGCCACAACCCGACTCAAATGTCCAGAAGATGATTTGGGACTGACCTAGCAAGCCACAACCCAACTAAAACATGTCCTATTTGGGATCCCCCAGCAAGCCACAACCCCTCGGAAGCTCCCGTTTGGGACTGAGAAGCCCCAAATTCCAGGTGGAACCCAGAGGGAGTGTGATTCCCATGCGCCTTAAAGGTGGGCAGACCCAAACCTCGGGTCGGTCGAGTCGACTTCAGAGAACCGAAGCGGAAGATGTGGCGAACGGATGGAATCGGCCAAGTCACTACAACCCGCCTGGATCGTCATTTGCTTTTTTTTTGGTTTTTTGGCCATGCACTTTGCCCCAAAAAACCAGCAACTGTGACCGGTAATTAAGAACAGCAACTATCTAGGCACTTGCATAAGGGTTATCCCTGTTTTTTATTCTTCTTTTTTGCGTGGGTTTTCTCACCCGGGTGGCGTCAGCCACTTTCTAACTTGGCCGAATCGAACTTCCAAGAACGAACCTGTTGAGCGGTTCTCAAGATAAATTGCAGGGGTTCAACCATCATTAAACAATGGTTGGGTTCACCACCATGGTTTGCCTAAGGATTGTCATCTAAATTGGGTCCTTGCATGTGTTTTAATGGGGCAAGGAACCCTTGGGTGATGTTGTGGGGGCAATTCGTTTTCCTTCAAATCCTTCATTTAGAGCCAGGGCGCGCATGAGTTATCCAAAGCTCGCTCGAAAATCCTGGGCAGAAGGCCCCCAAGATGAGGTAGTTGGGTTGTCTCAAAATCGGGTAAGCCATGTGACTGGGTTTCCTTCTGCCTTCAAATCGACCCAAAACGGGTACCCCGGAAAAAGTCGAGCCACGTACATGTTGGTTGCAGGAGAGCTTGGAGCGTACAGCAACATGGCTGGGAAATAGATGAGCAACCGTCAACATTTGGTGTCATCTGCTGACAGAGGAAGTCATTGGTCACAGTCGCCAAATTTCCATTGGGAATCGGCTACCAACATCCAATGTCAGGGACGCAATCAATATGTGACCCTGCAATGAAGGGGGTTAGGTCCTCCATTGGAGGGTTATCGACCTTACAAAGCCCCGTACTGACATGAGGGCTAAAGATGCCCCGGGCAAGGAGAATCCACTTGAAAGTTATATTAGTCGAGGTCCCCCAGCTAGGTCCCTTTAACCAACTTTTTTGGGGGAGGGTTCCCCTACTAACTACTACAGAAAAAAATGGTATTATTCTAAGCTCTCTACTGGAGGACCTAGTAGTGGTCACAGGGAGGGGAATCATCCACTTTGGTGTCAGACAAGGGGCTGTTTTTTGTCTCTCAACTGCGGAGTGGACGCTAACGTTTGAAGCAAAAGAAGGCACTTGGACTCCATAAGTTTGGGGCAATAACCCATGTTGAATGGTATTTCGAGGATGGTATTTCGAGGTAGTGTTGGTGTTTTTTGTTGAATTTCCTTGTTTGGACTCTTTTCGGAAGCCGGAAAGAGGTGTTCAGCGCGATTTGGTCGGTGTGGGATCGGTGGACACGTATAGGTACCTGGACACTCGGTTGCCGTGAAACAAGGATCGACCCGTGTCACGTCTGTTTTAGTGAAGGTCCCCAAAGGCTAACCTCTGATTTCTGGCTACTCTGGGCAATCGGAGGAAAGCAACCAAGTTGGGGCTGACTGTATTTTCAAGGTTCCGAAAGGTTGGCCCTGCGCATTTCTTTTTCCCTCCCGGAAAGTGAGAGGAGAACTCCCAGCATTTGGCCCCCAAGCACTCCCAACCTGTTTTGGGCCTTCCCTAGGTCCATGGGGCGGGAACCCAAGAGTTGGGTGCGGGTGACCCTTGGCCCATCCAGCGGGTATGCGTCCAGTTGCTTTAAAATGTGTTTTTGTTTTCCGATTCTGCCTGGTTGGTTTTAGGGAATCGATCTCCTACTGGAAAGTTTTTTTTTTTTTTCAGGAGGCGGAAAAGCAACTGGAAGAGGTGTCCTTCTGAGGCCCTACCCCCAGAATCTGCACACAGCACAGGAAGTGGAGGAGCGGTTTCCACGGGGAGGGTCGGAGGGATCGAATGTTCAGATTGCCCACCTCTACCTAGAGTCTCCATTACCCAAAAAGAATGGGCCCATGACATCATGACCCATTATTTTTGTGTAATGACCCCATTTTTGAAGGGTCATGGAGACTCTAGGTGGGGATTTGGAGAAACCCGGGCTTCCCAGGCAAGGAAAACAAACGTGTCTGGGTCAATATAATGCCACCAGGCGACGGCAGGTTTGGGTCCTTGTTTCCATTTACCAGGGTTCCATTTTGGGTACCTATTTTTGACCCAAACCCAATTGTGTCCACTGCCTAGGTGGGTCTCTGGATCACTGGATCACGCATGGACAGCGAAGGAAACAAGTCAAGCCCCAGCAAATGGAGTGCCTGGACCCTCACAACTCCTGCGTTATTGCTCTAAAACTATGATTGGTAATTTTTCTTGTGAAGGGTAATGTTAGATAGCGATTAATAAAACGGGAGTGAATACAGAAAAATATCTCAAAATTATTCACTCTCCTGAAAAGCAAAAAGGGTAGGTATTACAGAAACAAATCTGCCCGAAATCCCGAAAATATGTCCCCTTTCAAGAATTGTCTATTTTTGAGGGTTGAAACGTTTGAGTCCAGCCAGAAATGTCCAGAATTTCTGGATTGCTTCCTGTCCCAAACCACCAAATTCCTTATCAACCCCTTTACTACAAGATGCACCCTGCCAAATTTTCAAAGGGGGTGGCACACGGAACCCCCAGGAAGGCAATAATGCAGTTTGTTTAAGGGTAGGGAATTGTGAAGAAAAAAATGGCCAGGGCAGCCTGCCAAGAAGAAAGCCCTGCTGTTCTCAGATAAAGCCAGAAATGTCCAGAATCTCTGGATTGCTTCCTGTCCCAAACCACCAAATTCCTTATCAATCCCTTTACTACAAGATGCACCCTGACAAAAACAATCAAGGGGGTGGCACACGGAACCCCCAGGAAGCCAATAATGCAGTTTGTTTAATTGTGAAAAAACATGGCCTGCCAAGAAGAAGAACCAATACTAAACCAATTCTAAACTGTAGTGAGTCAACTGAAAAGAATACTGAACTAATACTAAACCAATTCTAAACCGTAGTGAGCCAGCTCAAAGGAATAGTAAACCAATACTAAGCCAATTCTAAACAATACTTACTGGAAAACTACTCAGGCAGGTCCCAGTCTGACCCCCATTTTGTTTTTGGGGGTTCTCGCTATTGACCCCCCCCAATTCGTTTGAGGGGGCGGGGGGAGGGGGGGGGGCCTTTATTAATCACTCCCCAACATTAGTTTGATGGTCCAGTTAGGAGAATGGCCGGAAAATCGACAGATTTGTGGGGTTGCCCTTTGAGACAAACCCATTTGGTTCCCTTCAAGCAGGATCCAAAGCCAGGGATGCGCTTCGAACACTCGGGAAATGGACAACGTATCTGAAAAACATCGCTGGAAACAGAAAACGGCACAGGCGAGTTACCCGAGGTGCCAAAGACCAACCCACACACACACACACTACACATATTTTTGTCTGGCATCCAGAAACCAGGAAGTATGATGTCTGCCGTGAGCAGCAGATTTCGGACCTGAGCCAATTTGAGGGTTTCACTGGGACCGATCCCATTAGTTTCGGACCTCCGAGTAGATGCCTTCTTGAGGGCCTCTTTCATGCGGATAATATTTTATCTACCCATTCATGACCAGCTGTTTACAACCAATGAATTCCTACTTTGTCAACGATATGGGCGGGCATGGCTAAGACTCAGGTCAGCTCGGACAAATATGCCACATACACGATTCCCAACACAGCTCATTTCCCACACATCTCCGGAGAGACACCGAAACCACCACCAATTGACTGCCAGTAATTCCTGAGACTCTAGACACTTCTCTTTCCTTCTCCCAACCCCCCCGTGTATACTGCAATTGACTGGTTGGGAGAGGAATGGAGGTGGAAAGTGTTTCATCTTTGCAATCATCTTTCCAGGCTTCTCAGAGACAGACAGGAAAGTAAAAACTAGGAGACTTCAGCATCCCAAAATAGAATTATACGAATATGAAGAAACGGAATATGAGAAGAATAGTACGTCGACGGGGTTGTTTGAAGAGTATCCGGAGATGCAGTTCTGAGGGTCTCAAAAGATCTGGGATTCGAGCCATCACATCCGACCGAACAACGCACATACTAGGTGCCCTTTTACCCTTTTTGGGAGGATGGTTCCCCTACTAAAACAGAATACAGAAAAAAACAGGGGACCTAGTTACAAATACGTTATTCCCGAGCGCTCCCTGGGTCTTCGAAAAGCGTTGATATTCGAGGGATTTGGGGTATCCCGTCCATCGGAGCGTCTGCTCAAAATTATGGTTGGCGACTTCCCTTCTGTTCGGGGTACCTAGAGTCTCCATGACCATAAAAAAAATGATTGGTCATTACCCAAAAGCAAAGGGTCATGGGCCCAGGTTTCAGGGTCAGAAGGAGACTCCAGGAACGAACGTTCAGTTTAAGAGGCCCAAGTCAACCCCGGCTTTTTAATGGCCCCGAGCAAATGTTGGCCATCTCATGCATCCACAAGCAGAACACAGGTGTTACCGTGGATGCCAACTGAAGACTCGATTCAGCCAGTTCCTTCGGTTCCAGCTCGTTGGCCACCCGCCTTCGAGCCTCAAGACTTCCAAGCCCCGCCGAAAAAGCTCGAATTTTGGAGCCCCACAATTCGACGCAACCTGCTTGGCCCCGGCCAAAATGTCATGCGCTGGTGCCCCATTGGGCGCAACGTCCAAGGGGGGGGGGTTGGGAATTGCGGCAAACCTGGACCTGGACCCTCAAAAGCGGATGGTGAAAAAGGACCCTCGATCCAAAGTACCCAAGAACCACAATATAGGTTGTTGTCCTAGCATGTTTGTTTCTTCGCGAAGCTCCCTTTGTGGGACCCTCCAAATTCCAACATATGCCATCCAAAGAAACAAAAGGGCGTTCATCCAAAATGACGGCCGGCCACTTCCCCTGTCAGTGTTCTTTTCCGTGGCTGGTGACAGGTGCGCGTCAAGCGCGCCACGTGCGCGTGCTCGCAGGGGGTGCTGCGGGCCAAGGGCGTGGTGCCGGCCACCGTGGGGATTTTGAAGGGCCAAGTGCACGCCGCGGGCCCCAGGCCTCGGCCGATGTCGCCTTTTAGCAGGCGTTGGCGCCTGGGTGTGTCATGGGTCAAATTACACCAGCCTAGAGTCTCCCAAATAGGTCCAGGTGCCCTTTCTCTCCCCTTTTTTGGTTGGGAGGGTTCCCCAAAAATAGACTACAGAAAAAGTCGGTACCCTTATTCTAACCGCCTAGGTGTGGGGGGTATGGGTCAAAATCACACCAGGATATTTGAACCGCAGGTTTTGGTCCCGTGTTTTTCCACTTACAAGAGCAACCCCATCTTGGGGCCCGATGTTTGACCCACAGCCATGTGTGTCCTGGGAACCGTCAGAGCCACCAAGTCGTTTTTTCCCTAAGGGTCCCATCGGGGCTTGGTAGGCACCCGGGACCCAGTGAAAGTCGTACAGCATTTCGAGGTGCTGAAACGGGGTCTCAAAGCACTTGTGACTTTCGGAGCCCCAAAATCCATCAAGACCCTTAGGGCCTTAGGGTAAGGTGGCTTCCCCAACCACCAGGTTCGATTTGATTAAGAAAAGAATGCGTTTGAGGGGAAAAGGTTGATGAAGCGCCATCAAGATTTGTGCGTCGTTCCGAGCCCCAGGTTAGGGTTTGTCCCTTCTCTAGAAGGCGGAGGACCTCCATTGGAAGGTTTGACCTTTTCTTTTTTGGTTGGGAGGGTTCCCCTACCAAAAAAGACTAGATTTTTTTTTTGGTACACTTATTCTATCCTCTCAAGTGTGGAGGACCTAGGAAGGTTTGGTTTTAAAACAGGCCCTTCCTGAAGGGTAGGAGTTTAAACATCATCGAATCGGGCCCATTCCCCATTCCCTTAGGCTGGGTGCAGGCATCTTGTTCAAGGCCAGGTCAGTTTCCCTCAGTTAATTTTTTTGAGAGGCAATGTAGGGAACCCGGCCGAAAGGCAGACGTGTTGCATACTTGTCTTCTCCAAGTTCAATGGGGAGGGAGCATTGTGAAGGATGTGGTACCTCAGAAGTTTATTCAACACATGTCCAGACAGTTTCTCCAGACGCAGGGCAACCAAAGGGGAAGTACCCATTTAACACCCAGCTTATGCTTTCCTTTTTTGCATGCCAATTTGGCTTCGACTAGTCGAAGGACAACCATTCATGGTCAAAGGAGTGAGCTTTATTCACCTCCCAAAACGTGGTGTTTAGGCGTTTGGCTAATTTTTTTGTTTGCCTGATTTGCTGGAGTTTCTTGTTTCAAGGCATTTTAGGGCATTTGCGTCCAAGACAGGGTCAATGCCGACACTTACTACCCCCAAGACCCATTTTTGTTCAGGGCATGTTTTAAGGAAAACCTGGTTTCCCACTGTAAATACCTCCTTTAGTAGGTCGACATCATATCCTAAAAGCTAAAAGCAGTGGGTACCGTGTGTAGGGGATCCGGATCCCTGTTGAATTCTCCGGGTTTGAGAGGGTACCGGGAGGAGCGATCCGCTGAGGTGGGAATGGAGGCTGAGCAATTGGAGGCGAGAGGCAAATGTGCCGACGCAAGACCCACTTTTGACAAATTTTAGGTCAACCCGTCAGGAACAAAGGACAAAGGGAGCGATACTTGCCCTGGAAAACCTGGTTGTTCAACACATACCAACTCAATGCGGGTGTGGATGTGTCGTTTCTTTTTTCTCAGCTGAGTCTCTGCCCGGATAGGGGGTGGAGTCGCTTCCAGCAAAGGTTCCGAAGGTTCCGGGGCTGGGTCCCGCCACCACCTGGGTTTGGTTTTGAGGGTAGGAACCCGCAAACTGGCCGGAAAAGAGGGAATTCAACAACCATGATATCCCATTCTTATGGGTACTTTATGAGGGTCCAGGTACCTTTTTGTCCCCTCCCTGTAAGTATCATTCGTTGGACCCTCAGGGGCGAACAGGACCGATTGTCTTGAAAGCTGCCGAGCCGAATATTTGACAGATGCCACTTGAGGGGTACAACTCAGTGCACGGATTTTTATTTCCCGGCTTTGCATCCAAGGCTGGGTGCAGCTAAGGGCATGCGACAAGTATATGCATCACCTTGTTCATTGAAAGAGTTGCCTGGTAGGTATCCAAGAGCTTGCAACCGTTGAAGACTACAAGGATAAAAGCAACATGGATCGAAGGGGCTACATGCTGGCGTGAGTGTCTCGTCACAGCCGGCGCAGTTGACGAGTGAAAATGAGAAGCGTGAACGACTTGTGAAGATCCTGAAGAGGTTTGGCTGGCAAGGCTGGGTGTCGCCGTTTGTTTGGCGACCAAATGTTGTGCATCTGGGCCGGAGCATTCTGCGTCTTGGGTCTGTTTATGCCCAATGCCGCGGGAATCTCCGGCTAGCTTGTGCCCATTGCTGGCGTGAGTGTCTCGTCACAGCCGGCGCAGTTGACAAGTGAACATGACAAGCGTGAACGGCTTATGAAGGTCTTGAAAGGGTTTGGCTGGCAAGCTTAGGTGGTGCTGCTTGCTTGGCAAACGCATGTTGTGCATTCGGGCCGGAGCATTCTGCGTCTTGGGTCTATTTGTGCCCAATGCCGCGGGAATCTCCGGCAAGAGGGCTAGCTTGTGCCCATTGCTGGCGTGAGTGTCTCGTCACAGCCGGCGCAGTTGACAAGTGAACATGAGAAGCGTGAACGGCTTATGAAGATCTTGAAAGGGTTTGGCTGGCAAGCTTAGGTGGTGCCGCTTGCTTGTCAAACGCATGTTGTGCATTCGGGCCGGAGCATTCTGCGTCTTGGGTCTGTTTATGCCCAATGCCGCGGGAATCTCCGGCAAGAGGGCTAGCTTGTGCCCATTGCTGGCGTGAGTGTCTCGTCACAGCCGGCGCAGTTGACAAGTGAACATGAGAAGCGTGAACGGCTTATGAAGATCTTGAAAGGGTTTGGCTGGCAAGCTTAGGTGGTGCCGCTTGCTTGTCAAACGCATGTTGTGCATTCGGGCCGGAGCATTCTGCGTCTTGGGTCTGTTTATGCCCAATGCCGCGGGAATCTCCGGCAAGAGGGCTAGCTTGTGCCCATTGCTGGCGTGAGTGTCTCGTCACAGCCGGCGCAGTTGACAAGTGGACATGAGAAGCGTGAACGGCTTATGAAGATCTTGAAAATATTTGGCTGGCAAGCTTAGGTGTTGCCGCTTCTTTGGCAAACGCATATTGTGCATTCGGGCCGGAGCATTCTGCGTCTTGGGTCTATTTGTGCCCAATGCCGCGGGAATCTCCGGCAAGAGGGCTAGCTTGTGCCCATTGCTGGCGTCTCGTCACAGCCGGCGCAGTTGACAAGTGGACATGAGAAGCGTGAACGGCTTATAAAGATCTTGCAAAGATTTGGCTAGGTGTTGCTGCTTGTTTGGCAAGCGCATGTTGTGCATCTGGGCCGGAGCATTCTGCGTCTTGGGTCTGTTTATGCCCAATGCCGCGGGAATCTCCGGCAAGAGGGCTAAGCTTGTGCCCATTGCTGGCGTGAGTGTCTCGTCACAGCCGGCGCAGTTGACAAGTGAACATGAGAAGCGTGAACGGCTTATGAAGATTTGGCAAGCACATGTTGTGCATCTGGGCCGGAGCATTCTGCGTCTTGGGTCTATTTGTGCCCAATGCCGCGGGAATCTCCGGCAAGAGGGCTAAGCTTGTGCCCATTGCTGGCGTGAGTGTCTCATCACAGCCGGCGCAGTTGACAAGTGAACATGAGAAGCGTGAACGGCTTATGAAGCTTGAAATGGCAAGCTTATGGCAAACGCTGTGCAAGCACTGGCAAGTGTCTTGTAGTTGACAAGTGAACATGAGAAGCGCGAACGACTCGATGAAGATCTTGGATGGTTTGGCTGGCAAGCTTAGGTGTTGCCGCTTCTTTGGCAAACGCATATTGTGCATTCGGGCCGGAGCATTCTGCGTCTTGGGTCTATTTGTGCCCAATGCCGCGGGAATCTCCGGCAAGAGGGCTAGCTTGTGCCCATTGCTGGCGTGAGTGTCTCGTCACAGCCGGCGCAGTTGACAAGTGAACATGAGAAGCGTGAACGGCTTATGAAGATCTTGAAAGGGTTTGGCTGGCAAGCTTAGGTGGTGCCGCTTATTTGGCAAGCGCATGTTGTGCATCTGGGCCGGAGCATTCTGCGACTTGGGTCTGTTTATGCCCAATGCCGCGGGAATCTCCGGCAAGAGGGCTAGGCTTGTGCCCATTGCTGGCGTGAGTGTCTCGTCACAGCCGGCGCAGTTGACAAGTGAACATGAGAAGCGTGAACGGCTTATGAAGATCTTGAATGGGTTTGGCTGGCAAGCTTAGGTGGTGCCGCTTGCTTGGCAAACGCATGTTGTGCATTCGGGCCGGAGCATTCTGCGTCTTGGGTCTGTTTATGCCCAATGCCGCGGGAATCTCCGGCAAGAGGGCTAGCTTGTGCCCATTGCTGGCGTGAGTGTCTCGTCACAGCCGGCGCAGTTGACAAGTGAACATGAGAAGCGTGAACGGCGTATGAGATCTTGGATGGTTTGGCTGGCAAGCTTAGGTGTTTGCCGCGTTGTGGCAAGCGTACGCATGTGTGCATTCGGGCCGGAGCATTCTGCGTCTTGGGTCTGTTTATGCCCAATGCCGCGGGAATCTCCGGCAAGAGGGCTAGGCTTGTGCCCATTGCTGGCGTGAGAGTCCTGTCACAGCCGGCGCAGTTGACAAGCAAACATGAGAAGCCTGAAGGACTTATGAAGATCTTGGATGGTTTGGCTGGCAAGCTTAGGTGTTGCCGCTTATTTGGCAAGCGCATGTTGTGCATCTGGGCCGGAGCATTCTGCGTCTTGGGTCTGTTTATGCCCAATGCCGCGGGAATCTCCGGCAAGAGGGCTAGGCTTGTGCCCATTGCTGGCGTGAGTGTCTCGTCACAGTCGGCGCAGTTGACAAGTGAACATGAGAGGCGTGAACGACTCAATGAACATCTTGGATGGTTTGGCTGGCAAGCTTAGGTGTTGCCGCTTGTTTGGCAAGCGCATGTTGTGCATCTGGGCCGGAGCATTCTGCGTCTTGGGTCTGTTTATACCCAATGCCGCGGGAATCTCCGGCAAGAGGGCTAGCTTGTGCCCATTGCTGGCGTGAGTGTCTCGTCACAGCCGGCGCAGTTGACAAGTGGACATGAGAAGCGTGAACGGCTTATGAAGATCTTTAAAATATTTGGCTGGCAAGCTTAGGTGTTGCCGCTTCTTTGGCAAACGCATATTGTGCATTCGGGCCGGAGCATTCTGCGTCTTGGGTCTATTTGTGCCCAATGCCGCGGGAATCTCCGGCAAGAGGGCTAGCTTGTGCCCATTGCTGGCGTGAGTGTCTCGTCACAGCCGGCGCAGTTGACAAGTGGACATGAGAAGCGTGAACGACTCAATGAAGATCTTGGATGGTTTGGCTGGCAAGCTTAGGTGTTGCCGCTTATTTGGCAAGCGCATGTTGTGCATCTGGGCCGGAGCATTCTGCGTCTTGGGTCTATTTGTGCCCAATGCCGCGGGAATCTCCGGCAAGAGGGCTAGCTTGTGCCCATTGCTGGCGTCTCGTCACAGTCGGCGCAGTTGACAAGTGGACATGAGAAGCGTGAACGGCTTATAAAGATCTTGCAAAGATTTGGCTAGGTGTTGCTGCTTATTTGGCAAGCGCATGTTGTGCATCTGGGCCGGAGCATTCTGCGTCTTGGGTCTGTTTATGCGGTATACCTAGCCCGGGATATCTCCGTCATGAGGCTAGGCTGTGCACATTGCTGGCGTTGAGTGTCTCGTCACAGCCGGCGCAGTTGACAAGTGAACATGAGAAGCGTGAACGGCTTATGAAGATCTTGAAAGTGTTTGGCTGGCAAGCTTAGGTGTTGCGGCAAACGCATGTTGTGCATTCGGGCCGGAGCATTCTGCGTCTTGGGTCTGTCTATGCCCAATGCCGCGGGAATCTCCGGCAAGAGGGCTACAGGCTTGTGCCCATTGCTGGCGTGAGAGTCCTGTCACAGCCGGCGCAGTTGACAAGTGGACATGAAAAGCCTGAAGAACTTATGAAGATCTTGGATGGTTTGGCTGGCAAGCTTAGGTGTTGCCGCTTATTTGGCAAGCACATGTTGTGCAGTTGGGGCGTCTTGGGTCTGTTTATGCCCAATGCCGCGGGAATCTCCGGCAAGAGGGCTAGGCTTGTGCCCATTGCTGGCGTGAGTGTCTCGTCACAGCCGGCGCAGTTGACAAGTGAACATGAGAAGCGTGAACGGCTTATGAAGATCTTGAAAGGGTTTGGCTGGCAAGCTTAGGTGTTGCCGCTTATTTGGCAAGCACATGTTGTGCATCTGTGCCGGAGCATTCTGCGTCTTGGGTCTGTTTATGCCCAATGCCGCGGGAATCTCCGGCAAGAGGGCTAAGCTTGTGCCCATTGCTGGCGTGAGTGTCTCATCACAGCCGGCGCAGTTGACAAGTGAACATGAGAAGCGTGAACGGCTTATGAAGATCTTGAAAGGGTTTGGCTGGCAAGCTTAGGTGGTGCCGCTTGCTTGGTCTTGTCACAGCCGGCGCAGTTGACAAGTGAACATGAGAAGCGCGAACGACTCGATGAAGATCTTGGATGGTTTGGCTGGCAAGCTTAGGTGTTGCCGCTTCTTTGGCAAACGCATATTGTGCATTCGGGCCGGAGCATTCTGCGTCTTGGGTCTATTTGTGCCCAATGCCGCGGGAATCTCCGGCAAGAGGGCTAGCTTGTGCCCATTGCTGGCGTGAGTGTCTCGTCACAGCCGGCGCAGTTGACAAGTGAACATGAGAAGCGTGAACGGCTTATGAAGATGTTGCAAAGATTTGGCTGGCAAACTTAGGTGTTGACGCGTATTTGGCAATCGCATGTTGTGCATTCGGGCCGGAGCATTCTGCGTCTTGGGTCTGTTTATGCCCAATGCCGCGGGAATCTCCGGCAAGAGGGCTAGCTTGTGCCCAATGCTGGCGTGAGAGTCCTGTCACAGCCGGCGCAGTTGACAAGTGAACATGAGAAGCCTGAAGGACTTATGAAGATCTTGGATGGTTTGGCTGGCAAGCTTAGGTGTTGCCGCTTATTTGGCAAGCGCATGTTGTGCATCTGGGCCGGAGCATTCTGCGTCTTGGGTCTGTTTATGCCCAATGCCGCGGGAATCTCCGGCAAGAGGGCTAGGCTTGTGCCCATTGCTGGCGTGAGAGTCCTGTCACAGCCGGCGCAGTTGACAAGTAAACATGAGAAGCCTGAAGGACTTATGAAGATCTTGGATGCTTTGGCTGGCAAGCTTAGGTGGTGCTGCTTGATTGGCAAACGCATGTTGTGCGTTCGGGCCGGAGCATTCTGCGTCTTGGGTCTGTTTATGCCCAATGCCGCGGGAATCTCCGGCAAGAGGGCTACAGGCTTGTGCCCATTGCTGGCGTGAGTGTCTCGTCACAGCCGGCGCAGTTGACAAGTGAACATGAGAAGCGTGAACGGCTTATGAAGATCTTGAAAGGGTTTGGCTGGCAAGCTTAGGTGTTGCCGCTTATTTGGCAAACGCATGTTGTGCATTCGGGCCGGAGCATTCTGCGTCTTGGGTCTGTTTATGCCCAATGCCGCGGGAATCTCCGGCAAGAGGGCTAGCCTGTGCCCATTGCTGGCGTGAGAGTCCTGTCACAGCCGGCGCAGTTGACAAGTGGACATGAGAAGCCTGAAGGACTTATGAAGATCTTGGATGGTTTGGCTGGCAAGCTTAGGTGTTGCCACTTATTTGGCAAGCGCATGTTGTGCATCTGGGCCGGAGCATTCTGCGTCTTGGGTCTGTTTATGCCCAATGCCGCGGGAATCTCCGGCAAGAGGGCTAGGCTTGTGCCCATTGCTGGCGTGAGAGTCCTGTCACAGCCGGCGCAGTTGACAAGTAAACATGAGAAGCCTGAAGGACTTATGAAGATCTTGGATGGTTTGGCTGGCAAGCTTAGGTGTAACATGCTTGTTTGGCAACTGCATGTTGTGCATTCGGGCCGGAGCATTCTGCGTCTTGGATCTATTTGTGCCCAATGCCGCGGGAATCTCTGGCAATGAGTGTCTCGTCACAGCCGGCGCAGTTGACAAGTGAACATGAGAAGCGTGAACGACTTGTGAAGATCTTGAAAAGGTTTGGCTGCCAAGCTTAGGTGTTGCCGCTTGCTTGGCAAACGCATGTTGTGCATTCGGGCCGTTGCATTCTGCGTCTTGGGTCTGTTTATGCCCAATGCCGCGGGAATCTCCGGCAAGAGGGCTAGCTCCCGCTTATTGATGGCGTGAGTGTCTCGTCACAGCCGGCGCAGTTGACAAGTAAACATGAGAGGCGTGAAGGACTTATGCAAATTTTGGATGGTTTGGCTGGCAAGCTTAGGTGTTGTCGCTTGTCTGGCAAACGTATGTTGTGCATTCGGACCGGAGCATTCTGCGTCTTGGGTCTGTTTATGCCCAATGCCGCGGGAATCTCCGGCAAGAGGGCTACAGGCTTGTGCCCATTGCTGGCGTGAGTGTCTCGTCACAGCCGGCGCAGTTGACAAGTGAACATGAGAAGCGCGAACGACTTGTGAACATTGTTGAAAAGGTTTGGCTGGTCAAGCTTAGGTGTTGCCGCTTGTCTGGCAAGCGCATGTTGTGCATCTGGGCCGGAGCATTCTGCGTCTTGGGTCTGTTTATGCCCAATGCCGCGGGAATCTCCGGCAAGAGGGCTAGGCTTGTGCCCGTTTCTGGCGTGAGTGTCTCGTCACAGCCGGCGCAGTTGACAAGTGGACATGAGAAGCCTCAAGGACTTATGAAGATCTTGGATGGTTTGGCTGGCAAGCTTAGGTGTTGCCGCTTGTTTGGCAAACGCATGTTGTGCATTCGGGCCGGAGCATTCTGCGTCTTGGGTCTGTTTATGCCCAATGCCGCGGGAATCTCCGGCAAGAGGGCTAGGCTTGTGCCCATTGCTGGCGTGAGTGTCTCGTCACAGCCGGCGCAGTTGACAAGTGAACATCAGAAGCGTGAAGGACTTATGAAGATCTTGGATGGTTTGGCTGGCAAGCTTAGGTGTTGACGCTTATTTGGCAATCGCATGTTGTGCATCTGGGCCGGAGCATTCTGCGTCTTGGGTCTGTTTATGCCCAATGCCGCGGGAATCTCCGGCAAGAGGGCCAGGCTTGTGCCCATTGCTGGCGTGAGTGTCTCGTCACAGCCGGCGCAGTTGACAAGTGGACATGAGAAGCCTGAAGGACTTATGAAGATCTTGGATGGTTTGGCTGGCAAGCTTAAGTGTTGCCGCTTGTTTGGCAAGCGCATGTTGTTCATCTGGGCCGGAGCATTCTGCGTCTTGGGTCTGTTTATGCCCAATGCCGCGGGAATCTCCGGCAAGAGGGCTAGCTTGTGCCCATTGCTGGCGTGAGTGTCTCGTCACAGCCGGCGCAGTTGACAAGTGGACATGAGAAGCGTGAACGGCTTATGAAGATATTGAAAATATTTGGCTGGCAAGCTTAGGTGTTGCCGCTTATTTGGCAAGCACATGTTGTGCATCTGGGCCGGAGCATTCTGCGTCTTGGGTCTGTTTATGCCCAATGCCGCGGGAATCTCCGGCAAGAGGGCTAAGCTTGTGCCCATTGCTGGCGTGAGTGTCTCGTCACAGCCGGCGCAGTTGACAAGTGAACATGAGAAGCGTGAACGGCTTATGAAGATCTTGAAAGGGTTTGGCTGGCAAGCTTAGGTGGTGCCGCTTGCTTGGCAAGCGCATGTTGTGCATTCGGGCCGGAGCATTCTGCGTCTTGGGTCTGTTTATGCCCAATGCCGCGGGAATCTCCGGCAAGAGGGCTAGGCTTGTGCCCATTGCTGGCGTGAGTGTCTCGTCACAGCCGGCGCAGTTGACAAGTGAACATGAGAAGCGTGAACGACTCAATGAAGATCTTGGATGGTTTGACTGGCAAGCTTAGGTGTTGCCGCTTACCCAATGCCGCGGGAATCTCCGGCAAGAGGGCCAGGCTTGTGCCCATTGCTGGCGTGAGTGTCTCGTCACAGCCGGCGCAGTTGACAAGTGGACATGAGAAGCCTCAAGGACTTATGAAGATCTTGAAAGGTGTGGTTGGCAAGATTTGGTGCCTCGAAAAACAAACAAGCATACCCCAGCCCTTCCATACTTCCCTTTACCACACCTGTGGTAATGTTGATCCCATATTGATCAACCCCGATTGATTTATGGGCAGAGGGGGGGAACACGTTCCCCTCCACAGGTGATGATTCCAACCAAACCCAAGAGCACCCCCCCCAATTTAAAGTAGACTGGGGTTGATTAATTAATATGGGGTCACCATGAAACCATCGCGGAAAGCAGCAAACCGAAGGCAGTGCCATTTACCCCATGGAAACTTCACGCCACCCAGCAATGCGATTCCGCCAGGCCCTCAGGGGTCTTCCAGGCAATACATGAGGGCAACATCTTACGGAGACCTGGGTGAAACGAACAAAATTCTAAAAGGACCACCTGGATCGCCAGTTGCTGTTTTTTTGTTTCATTCACTTTACCCCCCAACAACCTTTCGCCACAGTGACCGAGAAAAAAACGAAAGCGGCAACTTGGCGATCTATCCCTACAGCCTTTCCGGAGTTGCAACCCAAAGCTTGCGGTTCGCTGAACGCCCTTTCGGGGTACTCGGGGACTGTTGGACTAAAGGTCACATTTGGGGTCTGGCACCCTTTATTGTGGGGAAACAAATCGTTTTCGACGTACATTCAGTGTGCATCCCTAAAATAGACTACACTGGGTGGTTGCACCTACCCCAAAATGGGATCGTGTTGGTTTTGACCCACAGCCCCATGTTCTTCCCCAGAATTAGCTCTTTTTTTTTTGTTTTGTTTTGTTTGTTTGGCTTTTTTGGTTGGTCTCTTGGCTTTCCACTAACCAGGCAAAATCGATGATTTTTAGCTGGGGTCCTAAGTCCAGCCTAGTTTTAGGGTAGGTGAATTGACCACCCATTTTAGGTTTGCTATTTTAGTGGTTGGATTGAATCGAATGTGGGGGCTAACCGATTTGGCTTTTGACCCATGTGGACGCCAGTCCCATTTTTCCCAGGGACCGATGTCCGGCAAATGGCTCGCAGGCCTTGGCCAAGCTGGGCCTCGCCTGCCGCAAGGCGAGGGACGGTGCCCCTCCCTGGGGTGGACTTAGGATACATTTTACATTTTGCCAGTGACTCAAAGTGAAGCAAACAATAAAATATATACGTTCTATAACTGGGCCTAAGTCTAATCGTGTCTCCATGACCCTTTACAAATGGGTCAATGACCAACCAGTATTTTGGGTAATGACCAACCATTGTTCAAGGGTCAAGAAGGAGACTCCGAGGAGTAGTTCGGATGGTTACGAAATCCATTTCGCAGCACCTAGGAAACCCTGGTTTCTGATTCGATTCCCCAACGTAAATACCAAGAAACACAATGGTTTCCGGTAATGGTGCGAAATGGATTTCGTTCATCCACAGTATGATGGGCGGTGAAGGGGTCGTTTTTTCTTCAACCTCCGTTTCTATCTCCCCCAGTAGTGTTCTTGTACCCACCTTTTTGAGTAAAATAGACCCTGAACCTTCGTCCTCCTGGAAAAAAAGAAGTAGTTTCCGCCTTTGACTAGGTATTCGGGAAATCGTAGCACTTTTTGCCGCAAAAACCTGAAGCTCCTAAAACTCCTAAAAACAACACTATTGCACTGCTCGCGGCCCTTGACAGATTAAAGGAAGCTTAGGCGCCTTGGAAAAGGACAGACCCATTTTGATAGATGCCCTGACCCAAAACCTGAAGTACTTTGAGGTGGGGGGCAACCAGCAAACCATAGAAGATCTTGCGTCACAACCAACACCCCAATTTCAGGGATTCCATCGACCCGCAGCGCTTGCAACAAGTCAATGCACCCA
Source organism: Effrenium voratum (assembly GCA_963377175.1). Lineage (NCBI taxonomy): Eukaryota > Dinophyceae > Suessiales > Symbiodiniaceae > Effrenium > Effrenium voratum. The sequence continues at coordinate 716,082 of CAUJNA010002002.1, forward strand.
CCAACGGCAGGACTCGTAGGCCCCGTTATGCATCGGTCACGGACCCTCAAAAAAGCGGCCGTTTTGGTCACGGCCCCAAACCAAAGCCAATTGCCCAAGCCCGCCTTCAATGGAAGGTCCCTTCTGATATATAGGGCAACACATGGAAAAAGGCAAAAATGGACAACTTCAATTTGACCCCACACGGTGAAAACCCGTCTTCGGAAGAACCCGCCTGCGAACTCAGCGCCCCAAACCCATTTGCAGATTCACCCGCAAGCTGCCGGGAAAAATGCTGGTTGCTTCAAGCCCGCGTGAGAAAAGGGTCTAAACTCTTGCAGGTCCATTTGTGTTTCATGTCCTTCAATCATGGGCGCTGGGGGGGGAGCAGAGGGGGGAGGGAGCCAAATAAACCATTAAGCCCTTAATAAGGCCTTATTTAGGGCTTATTTGGTCTCCCCCCCCTCCTCCCTCCCCCCAGCCCCCATGATTCAAAGGTCGGGGCGATTTAGCTACACCAAAGACCAGCGATGAAAACACACGTGCGGGCCGTATTGAACTCACTGCTACATCACAAAGGAGCTGTGGGCACTGTGCTGTGCGATCGACCTGCTGCAATGATAGGGTGCTATTTCCCTAGCATAATTGAAATCTGAAGGATCCCCTCTTAAATGAAACACCCCAGGCTTTGTTGATCCGTGGGTCTTTTTGGGGTGGGTCTTTTTGTTGAGGCTCGGTAGCCTTTTTTGTTGTGGTGGTTTCAAAGTGAAGCCAAATTGAAAACCCTCATTTTGGCGACTCCAAATCCTAGAACAAGCCACTTCCGCTTAAGCCCCAGTCGAATCCCGGCTAGATGACGGTTCGTAAGGGGCAGGCCCAGCCGGAAATAGTTCCGGATATCCGCCTTAATTTCCTTGAATGGATTTGGGTAGACTATTTCAATACCGATCGGCGGTGCCTGTGGCTGGCTTGGAAACTAATGGTTGACCCAATTTGGACAATGCGTGGGCAAACAATGGTGGTTATATGAACCCTTAACAGCCCCTGAAACATGGGTTATGGCCAAAATCATGCTTGAGTGAATTTTCCCTTGGTTAAGGGGTCCGGGTATATCAGCCAGTTACACATCCGCGTTGAGTTGACCTATACAACTCTCCATTTGAGGAGTATAGGTGTCCTTTTTGGTTGTTTTTTCTAGAAAAATAGACGGTCCGGGTTTGCCTGGTGGTGTAACTTCCATTTGTCAAAGAATCTTGTTTTTCATTTTCCTGGAAATATGTGTTTTTTTTTTCCCCCAGGGGCCTTAAGCAAATGGACGTTAATCATCTACCAGGGCCATCTATTTCCCCTAAAAGGACACCTATGTTGAGGAGTATGAATGACAGCCATTTTGGGCAGAGGCCGACCGCTCGGTCCCCAATCGTAGGAAGCGTCCAGAACTCCTCCAATTCCAACGAACAAATAAGTCATAGCCCTCCAAAATCATGCTTGGTGAAATGTCTCCCCCGTGTTTGAAGGGCAGTTCTTTCGGGTCCAGGTACCTGGAGTCGCCTTCTGACTTTAAAAATGGTTGGTCAGACTCCCCAAAATTAAGATTCTGGTCACCCCTTTTTCATTTGGGGTCATGACCGGAGACTCCAGGTACAACCCCCTGGTTAGCCAAGTTGCGATCGCTTTTTCAGTCACCGTTGCGATCGGTTTTGGGGGTCGAGTGCATGGAAAAAAGCCGAAAGCGCAACTGGCGATCCAGGCCGGTGGTTTCAGTGGCCCTGAGAACCCGAGAGCTCGGAGCTCGAAATCCCGAGCTTGCGAAGGTGAGCCGCCGGGACATCGCGGCGGTGCTGGCGGCCGGCCAGGCGGCCGGATGGATGGCGCGATGTTTCGCCCAAAGCGCTTTGGAGCTTCGGAGCTTTTGATCTTTTGGCTTTGCTTTTTGGGCTTTCCTCAAGGCAAATACTGATCCCTTTAAAGGGTTCACTATCTAGAGTCTCCCTTACCCTTTAAAGGGGTCAACGACCAACCATTCTTTTGGGCAATGACCAACCATTTTTAAAGGGTCAGAAGGAGACTCCAGGTTTTGGCTTTCCCTTATGGCAAAAAGTTTGTTGTTGAGTCGAGGTCCTAAAAGGTGAACCTTTTATTCCTGGGTCCGACTGGGGCAATGAGATTTAGAGCCCGGAGATGGCAGTCCCGGTAGATTTGACGTACATGGTCTTCCTGGACCCTCAAAATACCCATCAAGAATGGGTTCTTGCCCCCAACATACTGTGGATGGGAAGCCAAAATCCATGCAACGCACCACGAATAAATCCATGGACGGAGTCCTGCACCGCTCCCCGACGTAAATACCAACAGACGTTATGGTTTCAACAATGATTTCTTGGTGCGAAATAGATTTCGGTTTCCTGTCCACAGTAGGAAAAGCAGGGTCCACAGCCAATTGATCTTAGAGGAAAGCAATGAGGAACAAGGAATCTTTTGGGGAACCTCCTTTTTGGTTTGAACCGGGACAGAAGGAAGCCAAGAGGAAAACATCAATAAATCTTTTGGGGCTTGCACTATTTTGAGACCCCATCCGAACCCGGCAAAGGGACAATTAGACAATCAGGTCCCGAAACCTGCTGGACAATTCTCGCGTTGACCACTTGTGTACCAGGTGTCGATTCCCGTACACACAATACCCACCGAGAGTCTCTATGACCCTCTAAAAAAATAGGGTCATTACCCAAAAACAAAGGGTCATGCCTGGATCGCCATTTGCTGTTTTTGTTCCATCCACTTTACCCCAAAAAAACAGCAACAGTGACTGTAAAAAACGATCGCAACTTGGCTATCCAGGTGGGCCCATGTTTATTTCGGGTCACAAGGAGACTCCAGGCACCCGCTTTTCAGGTGGGTTGATGAAAAAAAAAACGCACCAAAGCCCTGCAAGCGGTCCAAAGCGCTCGAAACGGAGAATTCGGGCTTGGAAACGTGTCATGTTTAAAAAAAAAAAAAAAAAAAAAAAAAAAAAAAACGTCCAGAAGAAAAAGGAACTCACCCAGAAAGCATGGGTTGCAACAATCCACTTTGAAGGGTACGTAGTTTGAGGGTTCACGGTCTCGTCCCCTCTGTGTATCGTAGACGTGGACAATCGTAGACCATCCTCTTGATAAGGCCTAAGTGCAGCTGTCCATCACTGTCCCAGTGTTTTTACTTGCCCTCCCAGTGATTCCATGTCCCTGTACCTAGAGTCTCCATGACCCTGAAAAAATGGGGTCATGACCCAAAACACAGGGTCATGGAACCAATGGTACCATTTTGGGGTAGGTGAATTCACCACCCATCTTAGAACCTATTTTAGTGGTTGGATTGAGTCGGATGTTCACTTGGGGCTAACCGATTTGGCTTTTGACCCATGGCCAACTGAACAAACTGGTCTATTTTAGTGGGGATTGGGATGTTCACTGTAGGTACGATTGGGCTTTTGAGCCATGGCCAACTGATCTTAAACTGGTCTGAAGAAACACGGCTCCCCCAAAAAACTGGCGCCACACGGGTGCCTCAGCGAGTGGCTAGGACGGCGCCACCACAGTTTCGGCCACCATGATCTTCGCCGCGCAGGCCGTGGGTCGGGTGGGTCTGAGTCTCAATCGCTCCTGGCAGACGCCAAGCACATCTGTGGGGAAGCACCTGGAAGATCAATTTCCATTTGAACTGACCCCTGGTCAGGTGCCATGTTAATGGGAGGGAGGGTACCTACTAGGTCCCTCAGCTAGGTTCCCTTTTTCTCACCCACGTCTTTGGTTGGGAGGGTTCCCCTGCTAAAATCGACTACAGACAAAGAGGGTACCCTTATTCTATCCTCTCTACACAACCTTGCCTAGAGTCTCCCATGACCCTAAAAACAATGGGGCCATTACCCAAAAGCAAAGGGTCAGGGGCCCATTTTTAAAGGGTCGGAAGGAGACTCCAGGGAAGCCCAAAACAACCGCCTGGACCCTCAAACTACCCTCCCACTAATTAACATGGAGCCTGACAGGAGGTCCCTTAAATTGAAAATGATCTTGGTGCGAGGGTACCCTTAAAACAGGGGAAATGCCACCAACCGTAAATCTGCGTTGCAAAGACCCATTTGTTTGTTGGAATTTGAGGGGTCAGGCGAATCCTGCCATAAACCAATCCTGCATCCGAAATCAGCTAAGTACATTGACCAAGCCCGAAAACTTGCACAGCCAGCCTAAAACCCACTACCAGGCCCTATCGGAGATCCCTCAACCCATCGCACACCAACCCTCAACACACTTCAAAGGAGTTTCTCATCGGCTCTAGAGCAAGGTCAAAAAAAGGACGCACCCACCTGTTCCTTGCCTGTGTCACAATGGATGGAATCATCCAAAATCACACTCGTCTCAAAGGAGTATCCCACCATTTACCAGGGTTCTATTTTGGGTACCTAGTTTTTGACCCGCAGCTATATGGTCTTCCACAAAGTAACCATGGCTGATTCATGGCCCCAAGCGGATCTGGACCCCAAGGGAGCCGTAACAGCCACGGGGTCGGGGCAAACCAATGTTTAAGCCATCAACCGTTTGGAGCGAGCCCATTTGGGAATCCAAGAGGAATCTAACTAATTATGTTATTATTTCCTAGAGTCTCCAGGACCCTTCAAAAACGGGGTCATTACCCAAAAATAATGGGTCTCGGAGACGCCAGGTAGTCTTTAAATGACGCTTTGGAACCGGCCCCCGCCTCTCAGGATTTCTCGCACTGCAATCGCTGGACGCCTAGGCCAAGATCCCCATCTTCGTGACGGGGGGCATCGGCGGCGTGCACCGGGGGGCACAGGAGACCTGGGACGATGCTCGGCCGGAGGAATTTCTTAGGTCGGAGCTTCCCGGATCGAACTGGGGTCAGTCTGTAGACAGTTTCTGGCCCAGTCAGTTGAGAAGTCTTCAAATTCAACCCAGGATGGGGGTTGATCAGTGCTCCGTTCGGCCCCCAAACGACCATGGGGGAACTTTGCCCACGTGGGAAACGTTATCTTTTGGGTGGTTTTATCCCATGCAAAGGGGGGGATCATAGTCAGAAAATGGGGTTGATTCTCTTTAACCTACCGCTTGAGGGGTGACTTTGATGGTAAAATCCATGGGGTGACAGCTGCGCCAATCTCCACGCGGGACATCCGGAAGGCGGCAAAAAAGTTCCAAAGAGCCAGGGGGTTCTCCAAGCAGGCGCTGAACACTGCTGGCAACGGGCGATCACAAGATGCTGGAGTCCAGGGAGCTGTTCAGGGAGATGCGGGCAGCTCATAACGTTCCCCCGTCCTTGTGCTTGAACTACGATCAAGCGTGGCGCCTGGCATTTCGCACCCCGAAGACAGCTGTGCGCCGGGCAGGCCGGTTGATCGAAAGGCTCCAAAGAGGAACTGGGAAGGAACTGCCAAAGTGCAACGTGCCACCCCCCCAAAACAAAACCCACTGAAACAACCTGGATCGCCAGTTGCTGCTTTTTTCCATCCACTTTACCCCAAGAACCAATAGCAGTGACTGAAAAAAACAGCAACTTGGCTATCCAGGAAATTGTGTTTGCAGCCCAAAAGTTGTGGGAATCGGCGAATTCCTTTTCTCTGTGGGCTATTTTTTGGACTTCAAATCCGATCTCTTTGGACCCAACAGTATAGCCAATTCATCGTTTTTTGTTTTTTTTGGGGGGGGGGGGCAGTTGTTGAAACTCAGGAAGCAGGTAGGATGTTTTCTTGGCTAGGACGTAGTTTGAACATCCAGGTAGGGCATTTAGAACCAACCGGAGGCTTCCCTCTTTGTTGGGGGAAAAAATCGGACAAAGTATGGGGTTTGCTTCCCCTTCCCGCCTCAAAGGGGCCCTGAAAAGGCCCGCTATAAGTGGATCGGTCCCAAACTCAAAACCAGTCGGATCGGTCCCAAGCTACTTGCTGATGCTCGGGAAAGAAGTCGGTGGTGCCACTTGATCAGACGGGAAGCCCTTCGAATCGGAGAACTGGCTTCTGTGATACCAAGACGCCCCCTTTGAAGTGGAACAAAACAGGAGGGGACATTGGGATGGTGAATCCCTTTCCTAATGTCCTCCTCGTTTTTTTGTTTTTGAGCGAATATGAGCCAAAGTGAGATACCCAAGCGACACTCAAGGGTCACCAACCACTTAAGCACCCAGCCTCTTTGAGGCATTGCATTTTGTTGGACCCCCAGGAAACGCACCCAGGTCAAAACGAGCAGTGCACCCCCAAAACCGCTTCTCCAGGGCAAATTTGGGTGAGGGACACACCCACATCAGTGCTCCAAAGTTCCGGGATGAATTGCCTCTCTTTTAATTTGTACCTGGACTCTCCGCGACCCTTCAATCATGGGGCCATTTTTGCCCTTTTTTTTGCTACTGACCAACCCAGTTTTTAAGGGTTAGAAGGAGACTCCCAGTTTGGGGGTCCAGGTGTAACTTGGTCCAGCGGTGCCCTTTTACCGATTTTTTGGGGGGCGGGTTCCCGCACTAAAATCGACGACTGGACAAAAAATCGGGTACCCTCATTCACTGGAGGACCTCGATTAATTATTCCCAGGCGAGGACCTCAGGCCCCGAGCACCGTGGTTGGCGGGCGTTCCAAGGTGTCCGCAGACCTCACGGAGCTCGGGTGTGGACCTTAGCCTCGATGACGTGGGGAGATGAGGCGCGTCGGTTTTTTTTTTGCGACGCGGAATTCCCCCAAAAATGGTGGTGCTGCTGGTGGGTTTGACCTTAATCCCACATGAAAATCCGGTGCCTGGAGTCTCCTTCTGACCCTTAAAAAGTGGGCCCATGACTCGGGGTGTTTTTGGGGAATGACCAACCATTTTTTAAGGGTCAGAAGGGGACACTAGGTACCCTCAAAAATGACTCGCCCATGGGCTTAGCTTAGAGGCCTTGGCTGGCTGCGCTGGCATGCCGCACGTTGTGTTCATAGTTTTTGGGAGTGGTTGAACTTGGTGGCTCCCATGCCTCAGCTTTTTAGCCTTTCGGTGTTTGGTGGGGAGGTCCATTTGACCCACTAAAAGGTATAAACCTGTAGCAGGGGATCTGAAAACGGACAGCCCAGGTTGGCGATGTTTCTTTCACCCCCACCCCCCACTTTTTGGTGAAGGGCATGTCATGGGCCAGGGGACATGTGCCCCTTGTCGATAATAACGGTGAATGATGATTCAATCAACACACATGCACCATAGTTGCTTGGCGGCGCAAGCCACAGAATGCAAACCACCCTTGAGCAAGTTGCAAGCCCCCCGGTTCGGATAGTCATCACTATCAGCAATTTATTAGTCTTATTAGTACTTTAGGGTACGACTAAACGTGGAACGGAGTTAGAACATGTTAGGTTTTGTGTACCCCGTTTTTGTGGGCCAAACGAGGGTGTCGTGGTTAGCCTGGATGAACTCCCCCGCCAGGGTGAACCGCTTCCTTCTCTTGGCGAACACTCGAGCAATCGGTCCCGGGCAATCGGTCCTCACAGGACCCCCCCCCAAACGAACAAGTCAAGCTTCTTCCCGAAGGCAATCCAAATTGACGGGTCAATCAAGTCTAGCCGACCATTGCCTTTAAACATGGACCCTTTCATAAGGTCCATGTTATTGGATTGGGGGGTAACCCAGTTTCGGATAAGTCATTTCTCCCTGCAAGTGATCTCAGCCCTTTTGGAGTCAGGAGGTTCGGTGTTGAGTCGAGATTCTGGGTAAAGCCTGCAATCATGTTATGATTACACACATGCTTAAGATGTCTATAATTATACATTGTTTTATCTCGGTGTTGCATGTTTTTTTTTCATGGCAACCTCACCTGACCAGCGGGGTATGCGACGATGATTCGTCGATTATGTAGTGACTGACACTTTCTCATGCGCAGCCATCTCACTCAAGTCAGAGGAGACATTCGGCCCAGCCTACACCCAAAACGGTTCTGAAATGCCTCCTAAGCACCCCTTCAACCAGCGCCTGAAGGGTGTGTGTGTGTTTTTTGTGTGTTTGTTTGTTTGTTTGTTTGTTTGTTTGTTTTGTTTGTTTGTTTTGTTTGTTTGTTTGTTTGTTTGTTTGTTTGTTTGTTTGTTTGTTTGTTTGTTTTAGCGGCTTTGCACCTCGGTGTCAGGGGAAACCACAAGGATCACTCACATATTTGTTTTTGGCGGGGGCCGTCTTTTTGCAAATCTCCTGAACCTTTCTGGGGGGGCGGGGCCGGATAGTGGCCTTTGGATTGCTCAGATCATGGCGCTCCCCTGAATGCAAGTGCACGTTCACTTGCCCAGCGGCAGCGCGTGCTCCTCGCCTCGCAAGTCCAAAATGTGGCAGTTTGCTTGGTACATTGCCAGACTTTGACTTAGCTGTCTTCCTGGATAGCCAGTTGCTTTTTTTTTCATGCACTTTGCCCCAAAAACCAGCAACAATGACTGAACAAAAAACAGCAACTTGGCTATCTAGGTTGTTTATCTTTTGCCTTACCCTAGGCTTGCCCCCCCCCCCTTTTGGCTAATCGCATCGTTTGATGTCAGAAGAAGACTCCTAATTACTCTTTTCAGCCGGGTTTCAAGGGACACCAACAGACATACTTGCCCACCCCTTTCGTTGAAGACTCTACGGTGGATGCCCCTGCGAGATTGCAAGTAAGCCAACCACAAGCCACGGTTGCATTTGAGTTTTTTTTGTTTCCCTTGTGCCCTACTTGCAATACTCAGTCAGCCATTTGTCCTTGTGGCTTTTGTATCGGCTGGTTCCCTGGGCTACGAAGCCACGTAAATGGAATCACTGGGTATGACACCCACCGAGTCGTCTGAGACAAACGCCTTGGGGTCCCTGCTGTGGATGGAGCACCACCCCAGAAACCCGAACGATTCGATTTCCCTGCAAGTACCATTCACTTTATGCTTGAACCCTCAAAGTGTTCCCTTCAACAAATGCTATTGCCACAACATTCTGGGGTGAAATATCTTGTTTATTGGGTCCAGGTGGTTTCTTCCCATCCGCATGACAAGCTAAGGCTCCGTGTCAGGTCTCCGCGCCGAGACCCGCGTCTCGGCGCTCAAAGCCTCCGCCCAGCGGAGCTTCGGCAGAGGCGTGCTGCGGCTTCTGCTGCACGGCACAGCCCTGGAGGCGGAGGCCACGCTGGGCGAGGCGGGGACAAGAGACTGGCAGACCGGGGGAAAAGCCTTGAAACATGGCTAGGTCCCCCAACCAGGTGCCCTTTTACCAACTTTTTTGGGGGGGAGGGTTCCCCTACTAAAATAGACTGCAGAAAAAGGGGTGCCCTCATTCTAACCTCTCTACTAGGAGGACCCAGATGGGTCTGCCGGGAATGACGCCTTTCTTTTTGGCAATGACCCCCATATTTGAAGGGCAGACCTGGAGTCTCCTTTGACCCTTAAAAAAAGTGGGGTCATTGCCCAAAAGAAAGGGGTCCCCCCATTTTGGGAGGGTGCTGGTCTAGGTAGACAGAGAATGATAATGGTTCAATGGGGGAATGAAAATTGGAATGACCCCGAGACAAACCATCCCCTCCTTCCGGTTCCTTCCCAACACTCTGGGTGGTCTCATAGACCGGGAATGAGTTGCTTTTGGACTCGGTAGCAACCCCATGGCCCCTTCAAGAAATGTACGGCGGCATCGTGCCACACAGAAGGTGTTTTCTTGCTGTTTGATAGGCAGAGAATGAGAATCAGGGAATGAGAATTGGAATGACCCCGAGATAACCCATCCCCTATGGTGTCCTTTAAGGGGACCACTGCGTTCACTGCCAACACTCGGTCATTTTCTACTGAGCAGCAGCAAGAGAAGCTTCCTAGTTTCAACCTGAGCCCGTTTTTGAATTACCTGGTCCTCAAAAAGTCCAACTTGAACATGGGTGGTTGCAACCTAAAAGTGTGGAATTTGTGCAATCTAACGTTGTTACTTAAGTTGGTAGGTCTTCTAGGTCCAATCGGTACTCATAAAGAAAGGGGATTTCACAGCATCTGTTTAGGGCAAAGTGGGGGGCTTAGAGGTTGGTCACAGACATCCACACAAGTTGCTTCCTTTCGACTCAGTCCAAAGCGAATAAACATTTGGAAGGCCAGGAAGGCCAAAACCCGGTGGGTAATTTTTCAGGGAGTTGACCTAGCCACCGAAAGGAATGTGCTGTTTGGGGGGGGGGGAGATGCTGAAACGTGGTGAAGTCAAGGTGCGCTGAATGTGGGGAGGTTGGGAAGTTTCATGGCTACTTACCTCATCCAAATTGATTGCCCCTTGAAGTACCTGGATGTGTTCCCTTTTTCCAGGGTGTTCCTTTCAAAGGGAAGCCAAACTTTGCTGGTTCTAAGCAGGCAATAACACAATGACCCTTTAAACCATCCCATGGTTCCCTCAAGGGAATCCCCTTCCAGTTCATTCCCAACACCCTGGGACATTCCCTTGCTGAGCACCAGCAAGCAAAAGGAAAACCGCAGTTTTGGTGTCCTCCTATACCCTCAAAGTTCCCTTAAAGATAGGCTACTGCCGCAACATTATGAACTACCTACTTAGCCAGGTTGCTGCTTTTGTTAGTCACTGTTGCGATCGGTTTTTGGGGCAAAGGACATTGAACAACGCCCGTTATACCTTGCAACCTGGAAGACATACAACCACCAAACAATATTCCCAGCTATGATGGTTCACACACACTAACCATGCTAATCCTTTTTTAAGGGTAATTTGAGGATTCAGGACACATCCTGCCGCAGGCGGGGGTGCGAGATGGCGATGCGATTGCAGCGGTCGCGCTGCTCGCCGAGCTGGCCGCTGCCAAGAGGGCCTTCGCCATGTTTGCGCCTCGACCGAGTGCGGGCCTTTGCTTCAAAGACCCTACCTGGAGTCTCCATGACCCTTGAACAATGGGGTCGTTCCCCAAAATAATGGGGTCATTGACCCATTTTTGAAGGGTCATTTGCTTTAGGGACCCCTACTTGGCGGATTTGCTTTTTGCAACTTCCTGGAGTCTGCTTCTGACCCTTTAAAAATGGGCCCATGACTCGTTTGTTTTTGGGTCATGACTCCATTTTTTAAAGGGTCATGGAGACTCCAGGTTGTGATTTTGGACCTTGTTGAACATGCAGTTGTTGGGCCTCCTTGCTTCTTTCTTTGTTTTGCTTTCAAATCAGGGCCAAAGCAGTTCGCCCTTGAACGGGGAGCGTTGCTTCTTTTGCACGCGGCAAGGTTTCGCCCCTTTTCTCCCACAACTTCCTTTTGTTCCAAAGAGAATCTATCACTATTGGACATGTTCATTCACATTTTTCCAGGTGACTGAAAGCAAATGAAAGCAACCATAAATTCTTAATGCACCCCTACAGAAAGCCAACAGGGTGGCCGTTGGGGACGATAAAGGCCACCGGATGATCGTTTGTGTTTGAGCAGAGGTGCCCATGGGCAATGCGCTGGCGTGGGGTGAGCCAACCTTCGGTGGTGACAGCAGCCAAGTGTCAGAGCAGCTGTCACAGGTCCAGCAGATCCAAGCATCTTGGCGCGCTTTTGCGGCCATCAAGGAAGATGGCACTGTGGTGACCTGGGGTCATCCAGATTGGGGTGGGGACAGCAGCCAAGTTTCAGTGCAGACTAAAGTAATGTTTTGCCCCTTTGCCTCTTTGCCCTTTTGGTTTTCCTTCAGTTTCCCTTTTTAATTAACCAGCAACGAGTTGTGCCTTGATGCGTTTCTGATCGATCCGTAGCAAGGTTCAAGAGCAGCTTGTCCGGGTGCGGCAGATTCAAGCCAGCAGATGTGCTTTCGCAGCTATCAGGGATGATGGCTCGGTGGTGACTTGGGGTCGTGCAGAATGGGGTGGTGACAGCAGCCGTGTGCAAGAGCAGCTGGTGGGGGTCCAGCAGATCCAGGCAAATGATCTTGCATTTGCCGCCATCAGAAGCGATGGCACCGTCGTGACCTGGGGCGATCAAGATCGTGGTGGTGACAGCAGCCATGTGTCTGAGCAGCTGACGCAGGTCCAGCAGATCCAAGCATCTTGGCGAGCTTTTGCGGCCATCAGGCAAGATGGCACTGTGGTGACCTGGGGTCATCCTGACTGGGGCGGTGACAGCAGCCAAGCTCAAGAACAGCTGACAGAGGTCCAAAGCATTCAAGCTGGTGGCGGAGCTTTCGCTGCCAATACTCGCGGCAAAGTGGTGACCTGGGGTCATTTTGAATGGGGCGGGGACAGCAGCCAAGTGCAGGCGCCAGGGGTTCCGGTGGATGTACTCCGAGGTACCTGGAGTCTTCAAGACCCTTAAAAAATGGGGTCATTACCCAAAATTAAGTAAGGGTCATGACCCCTTTTTCTACGGGTCATGGAGACTCGGTACGGTAGACTTAAACCCGGTGGTTGAGGTCAGCCCCCACTTGGATGTTCGATTCGCCAGGTTGGAAAGTGGCCAATGCCACCTGGGTTATAACCCACGAGTGAAAGAGCTTCGCGCACTTAGTGAGGCTGATAAGTGGGAGCTATAACCAACGGTTACCAACAACTTACGAACCAAGCAAGGTTTAACCTTGGTGCATGTTGCTTGGATGTTACGACTTTAAGTTTTTGCCAACTAATGGGTCTTCCATTAAACCAGTAAAAGTTCGTCACTTTTAGCGGGGAGCAGAAAGCAACTGCTTTGTCTGTGACCGCGAAAATGGGGAGCCCTGTGAGGAGCAGCTGACCGGCGTCCACCAGATCCAAGCAACTTCCGGTGCCTTTGCCGCGCTGAAAGATGACGGCACTGTGGTGACGTGGGGCAATTCTGCCCATGGAGGGAACAGCAACCAGGCGCGGGTGGTTGGATTTGCTGGATTTGTTGCCATAGGTTTCCTTTTTGGTTGTATTGCTAAAAACATAGAAGTCCCTGATTTACCTGGGTTCAATCATCTACCAGGGCCATCTGTTTTCTAACACCCACACCTATGACTGTCGCCTGTCACGATCTTTTGTTCCGTTTCGGACGAGTGAGTCACTTTCTGTGTGTGGACCATTGTGGTGGTAAACAAAAAGTTCAGACTTGGTTCTCCAATCCACTCACGAAGTGAGAGACGGAATGGGACCTTTGCTGTCACAAAGCGTGTTGTACCCTCCAACGCTCATGGAAGCTGACGGGGTTTGGGCGTCACTACTTCCCTTTTCGGGAGGCTTCCATGATTCTTGGAAAGAGGGTAGCCGGGTAGCCCCAAGAATCGTACTGGTACCAACCCCCGCTTTTCAGGCCCTTTTCAGCCCCTTCTTGCTTCTTTAGGGGGCGGAATCAACAAGTCCCCCACCGCAAGGTTCAAGACCAGCTTAGGGGCGTCGAGCAGATTCAAGCCACCTATGGTGCCTTTGCAGCCATCAAGGCCGACGGCACCTGTGTGGCGTGGGGTCATCCGGAATTCGGCGGTGACGCGGCCAGAAAGGCTTACCTTTCGAACTGTTCGGTGCGGATTTTTCTCATTTGAGGATTTAAGGGATCCCCAAAGTACTCAACGCCATGTATTCGTGGAATAGGGCCAAATCCCCCCAAAAAGAAGCCTCCAGACATATTCCATGTTTGCGCCTTTTATTTTTGGAGATAGCTCATTTCCCGTCAAGTGACAAGCAGTCCTTTCCCCAAGGTGCTAAATTACCCATGTTTCACTTGCTCCAAGGGAAACCATGGGATGGGTGACTTGTTCTCAATTTTGCCAGGCTCCAAGAGCAGCCAACCGGAGATGGGTGACGTTTTCTTAGTTTTGGCCAGACCCTTATTTAATTTTGCCTTGATTTTCCCTCATGTTCCAGCTCAACCCGCAGCTGGTGCCTTTCCGCGGATCGATGCGTTAGGTGATTGCAGCCAAGTGGAGCTGTGGAATGTCCGGCAGATCCGCAGCCAAGTTTCGGTCAAGTTTTGGTTTCCCTTGTTGGAGGTGGCAAAACCCGCTACAACCATCTTTGCCTCAACACAATGGAAGCCCCTCTGTCAAGATAAATTTGTGGTTTCCTCTCAAAGCCAGCACCCAATCAACCAACCATTTATTCCATGGATGTCCCCTGAGGATCCAAGCAACTCATCACGCTTTCGCCGCCATTTGCGGTGACTTGGGCAACGTGGTGACTTGGGGCGATCCGCCTTTTGGTGGGGACAGCAACTGGGTGGCAAAATGAGACACGTGCTGTGTGTTATTATTGAATTACTTTTTGTTTTTGGGGGAGGGACCCGTTAGTTAGGGGGTTGGTTTAAAGGGACATGAAATGGACAATTTGACACAACCCCGGGACATGTTCCTCAAATGAAGCACAACAGGCTTTATACTATCAGCTAAACGACACATTTGGTGTAAGGAATCCACAAGGGGCCCCGGAAACAAACAGAAGGGTTCTCCATATTTATTTCTGCCTTTGCGCCAATATATCCCAGCTTGCAGAGACTGTATGCCAGGTGAAATATGGGTGTTGTTTTTGGGCGTACCCACTTGAGGTTGGTTTAAACAAAACAAGGGAGCCCGTCATTTCTTGGGGTCCTCCACTAGGTCCCCCAGTAGTGCCCTTTTATTCTCTTTTGGGGGAGGGTTTCCCTACTAAAATAGACTACAGAAGAAAGGGTACCCTTATTCTGTCCTCTCCACTGGAGGACCTAGTCTATTTTGAGACAAGCCCAAGTATAGGGAACCCTGAAACCACCAGCCAGGCAGGGATGTGCAAGAGCAGCTGACGGGGGTGCGCCGAATCCAAGCGACACAGCGAGCCTTTGGGACGTGCAGGGAGGATGGCAAGCTGGTGACGTGGGGGGACTGCTCTTTTGGGGGCGACAGCGGGCAGATTTCCAGCCGCAACCAGTTCCGGGAGTCTCCTTTTTTGATGGGGTCGTGACAAGTCATGGCCACCATGCGGGAAGGGTCAGATGGAGACACCAGGTGCCATTTTTTGTCCATTGTTTGTTTTCCGGTTGGGACTCCACTGCATTTTGTTTCGTTTCCCTTTTCTTTTGGAAGGGAACCCCCTAACACCAGTGGATCCGTTGTTGTGTTTTTTTGTTTTTTTTGTGTTTGGGGGGGGGAAAGAGTAGTACTGAGTAGGGCTGGGTAGGGAAGCAACCTGACTTGAGCAACCCTGATAAACAGACCAAAGAATGACCCCGGCTTTTTGGGAAGGGCTTCCCTTTAACATCGACCGACAAACGGGTGGCTTTTCGTTGATGGAACTCCGCGCTGAGGATCAAGGCGGAGCTGGACTTGTGGTGAGCCTGAAAAAGGAACCTGCAGCAGCCATGTGACGGACGAAATCCACGGCTGTGGATAAAACTCTGCCTGGACCCTCAAACCCAATAAAAACCAGAAACATCTCGGGGCAATAACCCATTTTCAAGGGTAGATTGAGGGTCCAAGTACACATTTTGGGCGAACCACCTGCCAAGTGGTGCGACAATAGTAGGTGGCCAATGTTTGATGACTTTGCTTAGCAGTTTGATGGTGGCAGCTTGTTCGGGTATATGGAGAATGTTAGACAACCCCGATAAGTTTGGCGAAGAAGCCTCATGTCAAGGATCGAGCCCTACTCTGGATGGTTGCGAACACCATTTCGCGCCAGGAAGTGAAAAACCATGCTTGAAAACCATGAAGTTTATTAATAGTTGCAGGGGAATCGACTCATTCCAGGGATTCTTTGCGTAAGGTTTGCTATGGCCACGATGACCGCCACACATATGAGTCCTAGACTCAAACCTCAATCAGAACCCCGAATTCGGCGAGGCTTGATCTCTTGGGCGAGGGCTTGAGCTTTTTCCAAGCTCAAAGACGCCAGGGTTGGACATTGCTCAGTGGCACCCGTTCTTGTTCCCCCTTTTTTTGGGTGGCTGCCCCACTAAAAATCAGGGGCCTGAACAACTGAGCTTTTGGTTGACCCAGAGGCAATGGAGTAATGGCATGTTGCTGGGATATGAAAAATCTGCCCTAGCCGGAGCTTCAAAGTTGGGGGTCCAGGGACCGCAACTCAGCTGTTTTGCTTTGAATCTTTGAAGCCTCATTTTTTTGTCGCAATGGCCTGGAAAAAAAAGAGTCCGGTTTACTTTGGAACCCAAATGAGTCCCAAAAGGTTTGGGGTTCCAGAGTCGCTTACGTGGATACTCGACTCGACTCGACGTATGATTGGACCTTTGGGGAGCTGACATGAGTCTATGTCTTTTGAGAGTACCCCAAAAGTGGGTGGCTTAGTCGGAAACCTAAGAACCGCCTAAAGTGCGCCTACTTTGCCACATACCCAACTACAAAGTGCTTTAAGCGCCCCAAAGATTCCGGGATCACGAGTTCTTCTGGTGAAAGAACCTGACCCAGCGCGAAAACTGGGGGGGAAGTGAAACCCAGTGGTTTGGATTTGCACTCTGCAGGTTTTTTGTCGGGTCCCAGCCAGGAGTTCAGTCAAAGGAAAACCTGCGGAGACCGGAAAAAAAAGGTGAACCCGAAGGAAACCAAAGGAAAGACCTACCGAAACCAAAGGAAAGACCTGGGTCCCAAGACCTGCCGTCCCAACAAAAACGGGTGCCTGGAGTCTTCTTCTGACCCGAAATAAGAAATAAAAATGGGTCCATGACCAACCATGATTTAGGGCAGTCTGACCCACCATTTTTCAAGGGTCAGGAGGAGACTCTAGGTGGGTCTGCAGCTCGGCAACTTCCAACCCCCTTGGAGCCATAGGCGCACGCCCGTGTGCGTGGTGTGCGCGGGCGCGAAGAGCATCTTGGATCTGCCGAGGACGGGCGGACGGGCCTTGGGCCTTGGCTTCCGGGTGTGACGGGAGATGAGAGCTTGGAGGTTTTTGGGGGGTCTCCACTTGCATGTTCAACCATCCCCAGCCCCTTAATGGAATTGGGGGAGGGGGGTGACCCCTGGAATTACATTTATGGTTCCGTTTTCCCTTTTTGGGAAGGTAGCACGCAAGGGTTCCAAGTCCCATGGTCAAAGCTCTTTGGAACCGAGTTATCATGGTTCCCCCAATACAAGTAGGAGCCTTGCACATTTGGATGGGGGCCCAAACGCGGAAGATCGCACAACGAAGCAGGCATGTTTGAGCTGAAACTTCGTGGGGGACTCTAAGTTTGGCGGGTAGCCTAAGAGAATTCCTTGGTCCGGTCAAATATCACATTCATTTCGCGTGACCCCCAAATTCGGGCATCCAACCGGTGACTTCCTTTTGCTTTTTCGCCCGCTGAACAAGAAAACACATTTCCAGTGAAAAACTCCAGCTTTAAAACCAACAAGAGAAGATCAAACAAATGGTTGCGGGTCAAAACAAATGGTACCATTTTGGGGTAGGCGCACCACCAATTTTAGTCTAGTGTAGTGGGGATTGGGATGTTCACGGGTACGATTTGGATTTTGACCCATGGCCAAATATTGTCAGCAAATGAAAGCTACTTGGAGTCTCCATGATCCTTGAAAAATGGGGTCATTTCCCAAAATAATGGGGTCGTTGACCCATTTTTTAAAGGTCATGGAGACTCTAGGTACTTGGCATATGTGGGGCTCGGAATCTGAAAGCTCAGAGCTCGGGGGGATCCTCTCGGATGAGCGGTTTCTTTGGTACACGCGGTAAAGATCCCATAACTCCATTCGACATGGCCATGGGTGTGCGGCGAGTGCTGTTGGCTACCTGAGTCATACACACACCATTTTGTTTTTTGTGAAAGTCACCTAACAGAGTCTTAGCCATGCTAAGAGCTTAGTTGGATATGTTTGTTTGAGGCAATTGCAGCCCAATCCTTTCCCTGGCCCTTCGATGAGTATACTGGAGTAAGGTCTCTTGATCGGGATCTCAATCATGGAAAGTGTTCCATTGCTTACCCAGTCGATATATTTCGGGCCCTGCCAGCTTCGACCAAGACTTCACACACCGGGGTTCGGATTTCGCGGGGTCTTCCATTGAAAGCCAAAGGACGCCTTTCGGGAGGGAAGTTCATGGCGACCACCCGCGCAGGTTCAGAATTTATAGTTGGGCTCGGTTGGACCCTAGAATAATTGTCATCTATTTATAATTTTAGTCCAACCCCGATTTTGTTTTTCATCTGATCAAGTGGTGGGGGGTTCAACCTTGTCTGGAGCCTCTAACGTGGGATGCAAAACAAGTCCCAGTGCGTCGGCGAATTCCGTCTGCCAGGACTTTGGAGTTCCTGGAGACGCCCTGCCGGCGGGTTTTTCAACACTTCGCCCCAGTGGGGCAGCCACTTCGTCCGGGGCCGGGGGAGGGAGCCAAATAAGCCCGTAACAAGGCCGTAGCTAGGGCTTGGGCTTCCTCCCCCAGCCCCCAGCCCCTTATAGGAAAGACAGCAGATCCCTTTGCGTGTGCACACATGGTCCAAGGGAACTATTTGGCGAATGCCCGCAAGGGTCTGTGCATTTTGCGTGAGGTCCATTCATTTGAGCAGAAACATTTATCTTGCGGGCAAGAAGGAACCACATGAGCACTCATGCACTTTTTGCTACGAGAACTCACGTTCACCTCTGGCACTGGAGCTTGTCATGCTGATGGGCCGAAAAGCCAAGTATGCAATTCATCAAGGACAAAGGGTGCACGTATCTCCAAGCAAATGTTCCGGTCTGTACCCTGCTTTTTCCACCGATCTCCGTGCATTTCCTGCTGATTTCCGTGCATGTCCGTTTTCTGTATTTTGGCTGAGAAGACTGCAAACTTGCAAAAGCCACAAGGCACAAATTGCATTCCTTTGAAAGCCTAGGACTCGCAACTGTAAATCCTAGCCTCACTTCAGGTGGAAATAGATGGGCTCCACTGGATTTAGATGGGTTTCCTTCCATTTACCAGGGAAGCCCATCTATTTTCCCCAGGACACCTATGGTTGATGGGCGTTGAGCCAGGTCTTGCCAAGATCTTGGGATTGAAACCATCTTGAACATAGGCCGAAACAAGGGCGGCCCGTGCTTTTCCCAAGGCACACTCAAACACTTTTCCATAATGGCTCGTTCCCATCTCATTCCCTTGGTAATTATCATTTTTTTGATGGCTCATTGCCTTTGTTGTATGATGTGTTGGGGTGGGGGTCTGTGATGTTTGAAGCGGTGGCCCTAGGTTTGAACCCCTTGCCATCCGTGCCAGGCAGGGCGTATGCGCGGGACGCCTATTGGGTGGCCTGGGGGCGTCACCAGTTTCGCGACAACTCAACTGATCTTCCCACCCTAGCACCCTCCGTTGAAAAGAAGGGTGTTAGCGACACCCTAGATAGCCAAGTTGCTGCTTTTTTCAGTCACTGTTGCTGGTGTTTGGGGTATAGTGCATGGAAAAAAGCAGCAACTCGCGATCCAGAACTCCAATATAGTTCCAAATTACAAATTGGATCCCCAAGCAAAGGACCTTTACCATGGCTTTCGCCGTCATACCCCATTGAATTCGCCGTTGTCCAGCCCTCGCCGTTTTGGAGGCGGTGGGCGGAAGATGAGGTGAGTTCCTCCCCCAACAGTGAGCCATAAAAAGGGCAAATCAATTTCTGGACCCTCAAACTACCCTTCACAAGTGGATTTCACCCCAGAATGCTGGGGCTATAACCCATTTTGTACGGACATGTGAGGTTTCAGGTGGACCTCACACATACCGATGCCTTTTGGACCTGGACTTGTTACTCTTTCGGCAGCTTAGAGTACACCAGTGTCAGCTTCTGGTCTTTTTCTGCAAGCTCTTTGGGAAAATAACTTAAGTGATCCACAACAAACCCAAGCTTTTCTGACCAACACGCTTGCAAGGGTACGTACCCACATATTCCATATAATATACATACACATTATAAAATAATATATGTACTATTATGTATAGTATTTTTATTATTAGTATTATTAGTGATATTGTTATTGTTTATTATTATTATGTTTTAGTATTATTATGATGTTGATTATTATTATGGTTATTATTATTATCATTGTTTATTATTATTATTATATTATTATTATTATTATTATTATTATTAGTAGTAGTAGTAGTACTACGATTCTTATTATTATTACTATTATTCTTACTATTGTTATTATTATTACTATTATTATTATTACTATTATTATTTAAGGGCTGCCGCCCAGTGCCGCCGACCCCTCCGCTGGGGGCCAGCCCAGGTTTTTTTTTGTTCTGGCAGCGGCTTTTGGCTGGTTCAGGCTTGCTGGCTTGCTGGCTTGCTGGCTTGCTCGCTCGCTTGATTGTTTGCTTGTTTTCAGCGCTTTTCCAGGCCGCGCTCGCTTGCCCACACAGCGAGCACCAACCAAAGGAGCGCTATATGGAAAGTAGACAGCAATCGGTCCCCAGGGCGCAACCAGCAAGAACAGCTTCGCGTCCAGCGCGCTTGGAGGCCGCACTCGCTTCGCTGCAGCGAGCACGAACCAAAGGAGTGCGCCGGCAGCCTGCTCCGCCGCGGCCGAGTGCCTAACGTCGCATTTGAGTCCAACATGCAGCAAAGCTATCGGTGCAGAGGGAGCGGCCAGCCACAAAAGCTTCGCTTCCCGCGCTTTTCCAGGCCGCACTCGTTTGTCCACAGCGAGCGCCAACGAAAGGAGTGCGCCGGCAGCAGAAAGGAAAAGGAAAGCAACCAAAGGAGTGCGCAGAAAAGGAGAAAAAGAAAAAACAAAAAGGCCGTACGGGCGGGCCGCGAGAGAGCTTCAGCGCTGAAAACTGTGCCCTGCAGGTGTTCGAGCGCTGTTTTAGGCCGCACTCGTTTGCCCCCCACAGCGAGCACCAACCAAAGGAGTGCAAAGACAGGCCGTGACAGAGCTTCAGCGCTGAAATCTGCGGCCAGCAGGGGTTTGAGCACTCTCGGCCTTCTCAGCTCAGGGGTAGTTGGTGTAGCGGCATCACACCCAGCATGTGAGAGGGCGGGCTCAATCCCCGGCCTGTCCATGCCCATGCGCGCCTGCGTCTGGGACAGTCTGCCGATCCCTGCTCTTCTTTCCTTTGGGTTTGCTGTGCGTCTTGCCAAGGGCGGCTGTTTCCACCGCGGCCGGGTGCCGAACGTCACTGTAGAATCCTATACAGAAGGTAGAAAGCTATCGGTCCCCAGGGCGCAAGCAGCAAGAACAGCTTCGCGTCCAGCGCGCTTGGAGGCCGCACTCGCTTCGCCGCAGCGAGCACGAACCAAAGGAGTGCGCCGGCAGCCTGCTCCGCCGCGGCCGGGTGCCTAACGTCGCGTTTGAGTGGCCTCGTTTCGCTGTGGGCAAACGAGCGCGGCCTGGAAAAGCGCTCAAGCACCTGCAGGGCACAGTTTTCAGCGCTGAAGCTCTGTCACGGCCCGCTCGTCCGGCCTTTTTGCTTCCTTTCTGCGGCCGGCGCACTCCTTTGGTTGGTTCTCGCTGTGGG